>JACXGI010001148.1:0-44659 GCA_016801175.1 Esox masquinongy
GTGTGTAGACCTTTTATATCCACTGTATATATGTACATTGTCCTAGAATAGTTACATTCAACAACACAGGATACGCTTCAACATGGATACACTTGTGGTCTTGCATGATGTCTTTGATGTTACTAATTAGCATGTAAATTTTTGTTGAGTGAATTTATGCAAATACTGAATGTTAAAAAGTCACCTTGTCCCAACAGTAATTGCACATTATCAAAACACGTAAATCGGGGAAAGCCTATACAAAACACATACAGTACCATATGTGAAGTATGTCTGATGTCTCTTTCAGGAAAAGTAATTGTGGAAAAATGCTGAGCTGCTTTCAGGTTTTGCCACTAGGTTTAATGACAACTTGGGACCACTGTGATGGGACCACTGTGGTGCTCTGCAGAGATTAAAACATTTTCTGGAACCTTTTTCAAAAGACTAGTCCAGCTATTTTGAATCCTCTTGAATAGACACCTGATATTGATGATTCAGGAACCTGCAGAATGTTTCATATTCTTTGAACAGGTTAATGTGAACTGATGTGGGTAACCCTGTATGCTGGAACAACGTCAGCCTTGGGAGTTATTATGACTCCCTATAAATGTTGTCTGTTATTCTAGTTGCATGTCTTAAATAGTGATTTACCTACCTGCTTATTCTCTAGTTCTTTCCTAGGCAGATACTTCAGTGAGTCGGTCTGCTCAGTGACTGACATCCCGGGTAGAAGGGCATTAATGTTTACTGTGGCGTGAAACTGGTCTGCACTCAGCTGCACCCCGTGACCAAGGTGACTGTTTCTGCCCTGTCCCATGACACGCTCCTGCTTCTGATGGATTGACTGGGCTTTGGAAGGAGACCTTTCATCTGACCACTGTCCTGTGTGCTGTGTGTGTTTGCATGCGTGCGTGCATGTGCACATGTATGCAAAAATATGTATTGTACTATGTGTTTCAACATTATTGTTATCTCTCCTCAGCTCTTAATGTCTCTGCATAGACATTTATCAAGAGCGGGTTTTGAGCATGCCTCATGTTAATGACTCCCAACACACTTTTCCCTTTAATGACACCCTGCTTCCTCTCATCACTATACTGCACGTTCCCTTTCGTTTATCTTACATGCTTCCTCTATTACTATTATTTTTTACTTCACTCTCATTCTCCCCATCTCATTCTTTCACACTCTCACTTTTCTCTATCTCTCTCTCCACCTCTATCTATCCCCCCCTGATTTGGGCTGATTTAGTGGATGGACAGAGCGCCTTGAGGATGACAGCGGTGCTGAACTCCCACACAGTGATATGGTGCCAGCTTCATTTATGGTATGAGTTATAGATTTCCTTTCCTTTGCGTGGAGCAGAAATGTGAAAAAGTGCTAACGACATGACTGAGGTAGGATTTCATTACTGCAGGGTGGCACTGGCAGCCTTGGCTCTGTCTCCTAATGAAAGCTTTGTCAACTACATCTTGGTATTGGGGACGATGGATTTTAGAGTTGATTGACTCTGAACTAGGGAGAGGATGGAAGCTGAAATGTGTTTGATTTGATTGCTCCCAGTCTGATGGCTGTTTGATCTGATGAGTCCTCCTGAAATAATATTTTTACTGGAACATGTCAATGGTATGAAGGACTGTTGCATAGATTTATGACAACACAAACTTTAGTATTTTTTTTAAATGCATCTTGGAGCTGAATAATAATAATTAACATCATTATCATAATAATGATAATATCCCCAATAAAAGTGTCCTTATTATTATTTAAATAGTGTTTTTAAGAAGCAATGCTAACGCTCTGTGTATAGGCACACATCATTGGTGATGGATGAGCTGCTTTGACCCTCTGTAACTACACACGCCTAGGTCGATGGAGATGATGATCAATGCTGCAAGTGACATTTTTCAACCAATAACCTCTTATCCTATTGATTCCTTTACAGATATCCTGCCCCATTTTCAACTACATATATATTTTTCCCTTGCTATCTTTTTTAAATGACTTTTTCATGTTTCAAATATATTTTTTAACAGAAGAGTTAAAGCAGTAATCATCAGCCAAAAAAGATGGAAACGGGTTCTCCCCAACCATTTTCGTAAACAGCTGACTGGTGGCTGCAGAATAAAAGTCACAAACTGTTATAGATATAGGAGGTATGAATGTAGGATTGTGGTACAACAAGATTATATTTTAGGTGCTGATGTTAGTTAGTTAAACTAAGTTAACTTACTGTTTATGGTGGTGCATACCCAGCTAACATACATTGGTTCCCAGAACGTTCTAGGATTGTTTTTGGTTTGGTTATGGGAACGTTCCCTGAATGATGCACCAATGATCCCATAAGGTTCCCACGGATGGTTTTCTTCATTTTCTTAGAAGGTTTTTTGGGGTGGTTGTATGAAAAGTCCAATGTGAATGTTCTCTGAATGTTAATCAATTTCTTTATTTATGGTTGGAAGCACTCCTGAACTTCTAAAGCTAGACCTCAAGGGTTACCAATCATGTCATTACACTTTACATACACTAATATATTTACACTGTAGTGTAGCAAGTTATCTCGATAGTAACAAAAATGTCCTGCCAAAACAAATCTTGTGAAAAGTCGTTTTAATCTTTTTAAAAATTCCATAGTGAGAATAGACCGTACATCCAACAATGAATGTTAGTACTGCAGGTTGACCCTTTCAGGTATTTTTGTCTCAGAAACCTTGTTATGCATATTGCTTGCAAAATAAGCTTGCAATTCAAAACCAAATGAACACATTTTTTTTAAAGCAGCCCATCCCATAGTCTGCCAAGAGAAACAACAGTCATAGCAGGAGGGACTCCTATTCCAAAAAATGTGCCCGCAGGGTTTCAGGTTTCATGAAGTGCTCTGCAGTGGAAAAGGCCTTCATCACCCAGGCACAACTGAGATAACATCAACCTCAGACTTATCTTAATTAAAACTTGTAGGCTTACTATCTCGTCCTCTTTCCGACCATCAGTTCTCTTTCCAACAGAACACCCGTTGTCTCTTTCATTTTCTCTCCCTATCTCTATTTTCCTCTTTCTTTCTGTCACTCACTCTCTCTCGGTTCGGTGACAGAACATCTCCTACACCCCAGCCCATCCATCTACTCACCCAAAAACCCATGCAGGATATTTGGTTGTCATCCCCAGCTTGGCCCCTGTATTACTGGAACACAGAAGACGGCTCCACAGGGCCAAAATGGCTCCTCTCTCTCCTAATCTGTGTGAGAGCAATTACAGGGGGCTAACTGCTCTGTTGGCCTTGTTAATCTCACTAATTACACACTTCATACAAGAGGGGGCAGCACCCCCAGGGGTTTCTTTGGGGTTAAGAGTCCCACTGTCAACAACACAGCTGGATGGAGAGACACAATGACAAGAGGAAGGACAGCAAGGAGAATGAGAGAAAGGGAAAGATATAGTGAAGCCAATAGTGTGCGCAACATTATTCCCTGCACAAGCACCACTGCTAAAACAGAATTAGAGTAAAACCAATGTGCTACGCTCTCCCTCTCTGCATAACACTGGTGACAACAGTTCAAGCCAGCTTTTCCTCTTAATGAGGTAAATTTATTTACAACTGTCAAAAACTTCTACTTCAAAGTTCTAAGAGGAGAGGTGGAGCGGTTGGGTCTTGGATCTGGTGTTGAGTCTGCTGTTCTTTTGTTTGATTTGGGTGTAATTAGCTACTTTGCACTGCAGTGAGCAGTAGATTAATTAACTATGTGGATTTATTCCTGCTAAAGCTTTGATCTGGCAAATCTTTATTCTATTAGTGAATGCATTTGAAGTGCTTTATTGCCCTAATAATCTGCTAATAGGATTAAAATGCAGCACACAACTCTGGTCACTGCTTGTATTCATTTTTTTTATTGTCACCATAATTTTGGTAACATGCTGGCAGCTAGGTAGAAAACACACCTACCAATAGGAGTATGATAATGATTTTGTTGATGTCAATTTGTTCATCAACAAACTGAATGTTATGCTTAATAATCATGGATATAAGAAAAGGAAATGCACAAAAAAAAGAATAGGAAATGCTGCTCTATCTCCAAAAGATAACTTAAAGACGTGACAAATCTGGAGGTACAAGATTATGCCATGGGTTGTTTTTTGCCGGACCGCGTAAGCGGAGCCAGCCTAGAAGAGCAAATGACTCTTACTGAGTGAGTGACTGAGTGACTGTCTGACTACCCCTTGTTAAATAGCGTAGTGGTTACAGTCAAAACACATTATGCCTTAGGGTTTGTTCAGGACAGACAAAAACTTTGCTGGGTACAACCTTCAGTAGCTACGTTATAGGAAGCCTAAAATAAAACAGTTCTGGTGGATTTTAGTATTTGTTCAGGATAGACAAACACTTCGCTGCCTACACGATTCTCTCGTCCTTTCACTTGACGAAAAAGTCAGTTATCATCACCTATATTGATAGATACTGTATCATTGTCATTCACGAATGGCTAATTAGCTGTTAAAATGGCCAGTGACAAAAGAGGATTTGTTCAGGATAAACAAAAACTTTGCTGGCTACAACCTTCAGGAGCTACATTATAGGAAGCCTAAAATAAAACTGTTTACTATTATATTGTGACTACTTCTGGTGGATTTTCGAATGTTGTATTAGGATTTGTTCAGGATAAACAAAAACTTCGCTGGCTACACAATTCTCTCGTCTTTTCACTTGACGAAAAAGTCAGTTATCGTCACCTATATTGATAGTTATTGTATCAATGTCATTCACAAATGGCTAATAAGCAGTTAAAACGCCCAGTGGTAAAAGCCATGCAGTTCATAGATGCTATTTGTGGTGGAGGTAAACTTAATAAGAAACGTTACTCGATTTAACACAATGCCTAATGGTGTCTAGCGAAATATTGAAACTCGGAGTAGGGGTGAAGACACGGTCTCGTACGTGGGAGACCCGGGTTCAAGTCCAGGGAGTGCATCAACGATTATCACATTTTATTGTGGACCAGCTGAACTAGGCTTGCCTGGTTTCTTGTTTAAGTACATAATGCTGTGCCATATCATAGTATTGGGCATGGCTTGGTGTATTATGCTATGTTGTACCATAATGTTGCCTAGTATACCAAAATGTTCTTTTTCTATTCAAGAACATGAAAACCTGTTCAGTACAGGACATTTTATAACACTGGATACTTCTGTAAATTTTTTCTAATGTGATCGATGTAATATCAGTGCAGACCCTTCTTTGAGTTAGTGCACTGTGTCTGCACCATGTATCCATTGCTTGTGCTCTTTGGTTTGCATTTACCTCCCCAGAGTTACCTCCCCAGAAAAAAAAAAAAAATGTCATGTACACATTAACTATCCATTAAGGGGCCATACGTACAATGTTTGCACTGTAATGTAATGTACAAAACATTTATCAATAGTGTTTCACATCATCTATTCACCTGAATGTCACATTGTTGCAAGTACATTGTTCTAAAAAGCATGTACGTAAAAGTACATTAAAAAAATTAATTAGTTCACTAAAGCTTTTCAGTACATTACATAGCTACATAATCTGCCGCTATAGGTAGCTGTGACGTCTACTCCGCGTGGCACTGCAGCTTCTCTTCCTATCCGGCGTTCCACCTCACCGGTGTACTAACCACCAGCTGGAGAGTGATGGCAGCAGCGCACCCCGCGGACACACCTGTTTTCACTTAGTCATTAGTTCAGTATATATTGGTTCTGTTAGACCCAAGGGATCACGGATTATTGTTTCTTGTTCCGAACGTGAGGTGTGTTTTTGATCTGCTAGATAAAGTCTTAAACATTAAGCTTGAGTTTTTGTCTTCCTTTTCTTTCTTTTGTCACTGCTTCATTTTTACACACACATTGCACTCGCACCATCACAGAATAATCCGTCAATAAAGAGGCATTTTCTTTCTTTTGCTTTTTCATTTTCGCTCCATTTTTGATCCTTTTTTCTTTTGCCTTTTTCTTTTTCCTATACTCGTCCCGGGATGAGCCAGGGCGGCCACAATGAGGACCCCGGTCCTTTGAGATGAACGCTGGAGCTCGAGGATAGACTCTGTGCCATGGAGGGACAGATTGCAGGGTTAGTAACAGCATTCGGCGGGATGATGTCCAACCTGGCAGCGTGATCGAGGGAGGAGAACCCTATTGAGCCTGCCGGAGCAGCGGCGCCTCTTCCGGTCGCTCATGTGGATTCTAGTCGCGCTCAGGAGAGGGACCTCTGGAGAGCTTTGCCTGAGAAGTATGATGGCAATCCAGAAGGATGTCGCAGTTTCCTTCTCCAATGTGAGTTTTATTTCGGGGACCAGCCCGTCTCCTATGAGAAGGTGATTGCGATAATCTCCCTTCTCACTGGGTGCGCCCTCAAATGGGCTACGGCGCTGTTGGACTGTGGTTCCGGGGATCTGAGGGTGTTTTCCCGGTTCATAACCCGGTTTCATGCCGTATTTGACCATCCCACAGAGGGCAGGGATGGGGCGAGCGACTTCTGCATCTGAGGCAGGGTAACAGCATGGACGGTGCACGCGTTTCAGACAGTGGCGGCGTCCAGCGGATGGAACGAGCCGTTTCTTCGGCCAGCCTTCCACAAGAGATTGCAGGCGGAGGTCCAGATGGAGCTGGCATGTGTAAGTGGTTCCATGTCGCTGGACGCATTCATTGCCCGAGCGATCGCTATTGATGGGCAGCTCCGGGACCGCCTAATGCGATGTTCCCATCTGATGCCCACTCGGGTGGAGCCGGAGCCTGAGCTTATGGAGCTGGGAATCACCAGACTCCCCGTGGAGGAAAAGGAATGCCGGAGTCGTTAGGGGCTGTGCCTGTTCTGCGGGGTGAAAGGGCATTTCCGGAAAGGGGTGCTCCTTGGCCCAGACGCGAAGCAGAAAAGGGGTGAGTACCCAGACTGAGCAACTGGGCACAGTACACTGAAAAAAATGATTTTTTGGCCCTGTAATTATTATTTCAATTTTCTATATAAATTCTACAAAGAAATTCAGTGCTTTTACTTTAAAATAGCAGTTTTTCATGTAGTGCATTACTTGGCGATTGTAATTATGTGTCCTCAGTTTTGTATGTAAATTGAAACCTTTGATCCAAGTAATATTCACTAAACCAGTTCATTGGCTTAATTAGTTGATATTTCCAAGTAAAATGTAATTGAGTGACATCAGTGAATCTGGCAACCTTCTCTGCATTCGGAGCATGACGTCAAAGCCCCTCCCCACATTTGAGCGGTCTTTCGTCAGACACATACTATACGTCCATGGTCAACATTTCAACTAGGTTGGCAGACTTTGTTGACTGAGATGGGGAAGAACGTGAATATGGAACCATGAAGGTACGTTTAAAGCGAAACAAACTTTGTACGTTCCTGTTGGCTCACCTACTTAAGTCAGTTTCTCCGCACTGAAAGCAGCGGCGGTTGCGGCACTAGCAAATAGTGTATTTTCCTGCTAACTAACTTTGCTGGCACGAGGTATGCCCTTTTTGCCTGGAAAGGCCCCATTACATGAGGTTGTGGTTTTATCAAAGCTGGACGTGGTAAAGATGCTGCTGGCTGGAACGAGTGAATTTCATTGTTATATGATACGCGTTTTACAGAAAAAAGGAAAAGTTGTGCTGCCAGCACTGTTGTCTCCCCTCCCCCACCCTTCTAGCTCCACGCCTCCCGTTACAAGTCACTGAAGTTGAAGTCCTTTGAAATTTTCAATTGTTGATACTGATAGAATAGACTTGAGTTCATTTATGATTGTATATGTGTATTTGTGAACACAATAAAACGACCACGGTCTAGTTTGAAATAGTTGCTGTCACAAAAGTAATCGAAGTCCAGCAGTATGTATCAACAACAGCAGACATATGGAGTGCCAACAACAAAAGTTTCATGGGGGTGACTGTGCACTGGATCGATGCAGATACCTTGAAACGAAAGAAGGCTGCGATAGCTTGTAGAAGATTTAGGGGTCGACATACATATGACGCAATTGCAACAGAGCTGGAGGACATTTTTCCTCAATATGGACTGACCCACGATAAAGTCACTGCATGTGTGACGGACAGTGGGAGTAACTTCGTGAAGGTGATCAAGGAGCATCAGCATGTTGATTCCAAGGAGGAAGAGGAGGTGGAGGGCGATGGCGAAGTGGACTTTACAGACCTTCACAGTGTGCTTAATGCCAATGATGATGCCCAGGACAGGCTTTGTGTACTGCCTCCCCACCATAGATGCGCAGCCCATACACTTAATCTAATTGCGAACAATGAGGTTGATAAATGTCTCGCATCTAATCCAGAATCAAGGGTTGTGTATCGTAGTGCCACAGGCAAATGTTCAGCCCTATGGACAAAGGCCAGCCGCTCCATAGTCGCATCTGATTGCGTGGAAGAGGTCAGTGATAGAAAGTTGATTGTCCCCACAGTAACACGGTGGAACTCATCTTATGGAACTCATCTTATGAGAAAATGACCACTGGACTGCCTGAGATTATTGTGAGAGTAATTAAAACTCGATTTGCCGCAGCAATTGACTCCAAGGATGTTCTACTGGCTGCCGTCTCACTGGCCAAGTTCAAGCTGCGCTGGGTAAAAGAAGAAGCCAGAAGAGACCACATCAACTTCCTCCTCACAACGGAGTGCCGCTCCCTAACAGCAGAAGGGCCTGCAGCCCTGATGCCTGATGGTCCTCAACCTGCTGCTGTTGCCTCCAGCAAGGAGGACTTTTTTTCCTTTGATGCACTGCCCAATGCCATGGCTGATGTGCCCATGAACGGAGGTAATGTCTTATTTCAATACTGCCCCTGTGATGGAAAGCCTGCACCAGTTTCCAAGAATAAAACAAATCGCACTCCGCTATAATGCCCCAAAACCATCGTAAGTAGGCTATATAGGTCTACGGTCTAGGCCATAAGTGCCTTAATAGTTCTATTTATTTTACCAGCCTTGTTTGGCTGCATGCTACCTCTGTTGTATATTTGGCAGTAACAGTTTTCCTGTTTAGACTGATTTTTTTGTTTTCAATTTTCCTGTGTGTGTGTGTGTGTGTTTAATATAGCCCAGCTTAAAACATTTTGTGAAGTTGGACTGAAATGACTGAGCTGTATTTCCTATAAGATGTACTGTAATAGGCCCAAGCACTTTTACTTTATTTTTTGTATTCTTGCAAAATGAGCCATTAGCTATAGGTCTAGTTATGTCATTTAAATTTTACCAGATGTTATTTGGTAGCCTATGTTTTAACCATTGTATGGCAAATAGCAGGGTTCTTCTGTTTGGTCTGCGTTTTATTTCTTAGCAATTGTAGGCTATGTTTAGACTACATGTTAATTTTTGTGAAGTTGGACTGAAATTACTGAGTCGTATTCCTGGAGGCCTAATTCTCCAAAAGCACTTTTTGTTTCTTAAAAAATCATAAGCTTTGTGCTGTGAATTTGAATTAAAAGATAATAAAATATAAGAAACAAAAAGAAAAAGAGTGTGTCTTCTGTCTTGTCATGTCAATAGGCTATAGATTACATAATAGCGTGCTCTAGCTCTATTGTGTTTCATATGAATAGGCGTAGACTTCAAATATTTACAGTATCTCTATCCTAATTTACCAGACTTAGATCCTTTGTCTGCTTTTTTTATTCTGACAGTGATTGTTACTTGTTGTATTGCACCATGAGCCTTCACTGTGCCTATTATATGAAGTTGTTAGTAGCCTTGAGGGCCTACACAGTCATCATGCTATACCACATTGCCTTGCACTAGATTTGCAACAAACTCAATTCATACTGAAGTCATACTTCTGCAGTTATTTTGGTGAAAGTAACTCAAAAGTAACAAAAGTAGTGTAATGCATTACAATTCAGAGACAGTAATATTGTAATATAACTAATTACACTGAAATGAAAGTAACTAGTAATCTATAATGTATTACATTTTGGAAGTAACTTGCCCAACATTGTAGAGGACTGAACCACATAATTGTAAAATACCGCTATCCGATACCCCTTGCCCCGTCGGCCATAGAGCAGTTAAAGGGGGTGCGCGTCTTCACCAAAATTGAACTCTGGACCACGTACAATTTAGTGCATATCCGGGAAGGAGACGAGTGGAAGACTGGGTTCAGCACGGCGTCGGGCCACTATGAATACCTGGTTATGCCGTACGGACTAGCCAATGTGCCGGCAGTGTTCAGGCCTTTCTAAACGAGGTGTTCCGGGATATGTTGGGGAGGTACGTAGTGGTTTATATAGATGACATCTTGAGTTACTCCCCAACATACTCGGAACACGTGGCCCACGTCCGTGCTGTCCTGCAATGTCTACTTAAACACCATCTATATGTAAAGGGGGAAAAGTGTGTGTTCCACACCCACACCGTCTCCTTCCTTTGGTACCACATCGTTCCGGAGGGCGTGCGGATGGAAGAGCTGAAAGTGGAGGCGGTGAGGTCATGGCCGGTCCCGAAGACCATCAAAGAACTACAGAATTTCATTGGGTTTGCCAACTTCTACCGCTGGTTCATCAAGGACTTTAGCACCATCACAGCGCCACTCACATTGTTGTTGAAAGGCCAACCTCAACGCCTCCGCTGGACCCCGGACACAGAGAGGGCATTCCTCCATCTCAAGGACAGATTCAACACAGCCCCACTCCTGTAACACCCAGACCCCCTCAAGCCCTTCACAGTGGAGGTAGGCGCGTCTGTAGTCGGGGTGGGGGTGGTCCTCTCCCAGCTGCATGGAAACCCCCCTCCGGTTCTACCCATGCGCCTATTATTCAAAGAAACTGTCTGCTGTGGAGAGGAACTACGACGTGGGTGACCGGGAGCTCCTGGCGGTGAAGTTGGCACTAGAGGAGTGGAGACACTGGCTAGAGGGCGCCCGGGAGCCTTTAAATGTCCTGACGGACCACAGGAATCTTGAGTATATCAGGGCAGCGCGGAGTCTCAACCCCCGTCAGGCGCGCTGGTCTCTATTCTTCTTTCAGTTCGCCCTGACGTACCGCCCTGGTACAAAGAACGTCAGGGCGGACGCACCCTGAGACATGCCAATCCTCCCCCCTTCGTGCATCATAGGTCCTGTCTCCTGGGACATTGACACAGACATTCAGAAGGCAGGGAAACGGGACACCGCACCAGAGATGTGCCCCCCGGACAAGACCTACGTGCCCCGGAGAGTGTTGGGGCCGGCTGGTGACCTGGGTGCACACCACTCCTGCAACAGGCCGTCTGGGCATCAGTCAGACTCTGGAGGAGCTCAGGGCGAAGTATTGGTGGCCTGGAATGGGGAGGACTGTGCGGCATTACATGTCGTGCTCCGTGTGCACGCAGCCTAAGGCGCCGCGAACGGCTCCCGTGGGGAAGTTCCACCCCCTTCCACTACCTCACCGGCCTTGGTCGCACCTGTCAGTAGACTTCTTCACAGACCTACCACCTGCAGAGGGGAAATCGACCATCGCCGTGGTGGTGGACAGGTTCTCGAAAATAGTCAGATTCATCCCACTACCCAGCCGCCCCTCTGCCCTCCAGTCCTCTGAGATGCAACTTCAGCAGGTTTTCCGGCTGTATGGGCTTCCGGAGGACATCGTGACAGACCGCAGCACCTGTAGTGAGGAGTAAATGGGAGAGTGGTTCGGAAGGTTTACCACTTAGGTTACCGGGGGACGGCTAGGGAAATGAGTGCAAGAGAACGTAACATTAGTGATAAATGTGTATACATATAAATATTTAATCTGACTCCATATTGTTTGTAAACATATGCAATCATAAATGACCATGATATGCTGGAAGTCCTCAGAAAAGGTAGATAATCTTTCATCACAAGCCAAACATTTAAAAGATCATATGTTTCACGGCCTACGTTATCTTCAATGCTCCTCATCAGTCAATTCCAGAAAACAAGGGATGGTGGAGCAAACCGGAACTCAGGGATGATCAGTCTGGTCACTTCGATTTACGTAAGTGTATGTGCCTATATCAGTTATCGTCCCATAAATGGCATGTGTTCCTGGGGCTACACAGAATGTCATGACACCCACGACTCAGGGATGACTGGTCGATGTCATATGTTCCCGAGTCTAAACACCTGCTTCGAGAATCCAGGACTTTGAGATACCAAGTCTGGTCGCTTAGACTTACATATGTGTGTGTAATTACCAGTAGCCCTACAAGCTTGTGTATGAAGACGAACGAGGAATGCCGTAGTAATCTATATTCCAAAGTAATACAATTTATTCCAATCAAGTAATAAAGTTACAATACAAAACATAGTTACATACCAACACGACCCAACATTCTCCCTAATAACCTAACAGTCTACTAATTAAACCATAACTATTAAGACACTATAGCACGAAGGTGTGCTAGGAGCTTCTGTTAAAGATAGACTCCTGAATATGACTATAACACAACGTGTCGGGAGCTCTCTTTAACGATGACAAACTCAAATAACTTTTTGGAGACATGTCTGATTTTAGGATAAATAGCCATATCTAAAACACTCCCCCAAATCGTAATTAGCATTACAAACACAATGAACACAAAGGACAGGAACTGTCCCACTTAATCAATGCAAAATTATCGAATGGATGGGGCATTGCTGCCAGTTGTCGTCAGACATGCAACAAGGACAATAATTTCTACAATGTTCTTGTGATGTTTGACCCATAACCCGTACAGTACAATAAAGCTTATCAGCCTATTCTGCCCTTTATGAGGAACTGGGGAAATCCAAACACTACAGATCAATGTCCACAATATCATGCATTTAGTTACACTCCAGTTTGCTCAGAGTTTCACACCTCTGCAGGTGAGCTCAGGAGGGTGGGGCTGATGGCCCACACCTGTTGTTCCAGATCTTTAGAGAAGCAAATGTTACCCAGGATCCTGATTTACATCACCAAGCGTCTGTTGTAGACTTGGTGGGGCCAGATCTTTAGAGAAGCAAATGTTATGCAGGACCCCTGATTAACATCACCAAGGGTGTGTTCGTCGAATACACTTCCACTCTTCCTCAACAGACATTTCTCATTACACTACACCCCCCCTCCGTGTGGCACCGCAGCTCCTCTTCCTATCCAGCGTTCCACCTCGCCGGTGTACTAACCACCGGCTGGAGAGTGATGGCAGTAGCGCACTTGGTTCAGTATATATTGGTTCTGTTAGACCCAGGGGATCACGGATTAATGTTTCTTGTTCCGAACGTGAGTAATATTTTTGATCTGCTAGATAAAGTCTTGAAAACATTTTGCTCAAGTTTTTGTCTTCCTTTTCTTTCTTTTTTTCACTGCCTAATTTTTACGCACACATTGCGCTCGCACCGTCACAGCAGCTAAAGTAACTTCTTTTAGGTAATGTACATCAGGCATCTAGCTAAAACTGTAAGTAGACAATCCAATTTTATGGGGTATTTCATCAGTGTTCAAGTTTATGTAACAGTAATCTTATGACAGTTGCATGAAAAAAAATTATTCACATCATGTAAATTTTTATGTTTTCTACCATAGGTTATGTCAGCAATACAGAATAATATGCTTTGTGTTTTTTGCCAGCTAGCTGAAATAAAAGTAATAAACATCATGTTCTGAATATGAGTTTTAAAGGGAAACCAATGTGATTGCATCACTGAAATCAGTGCTAGCTTCTGTCCCCGATTGAATTAACGCTGAAAATAGTAGTGTGCAGTATAGACTTGTAAAGTGGAACCGCCCATGGTTCGCCATCTTGGTTCCATGGGTCACGTGACCCATTCATTTTTACCATAGACATTTTAAAAAAGAAATGGTTAGGGTCATTAGCAATGATCAACCAGCCCGCAAAGGAATCAAGTGAACGATCACTTTCAAAACTCAGAAATCACTATTGCGAAATGTTGATATATTGGAAAAAAGTGAAGGGTACAAAATGAACTTTTTGGAGAGTGAGTGGGAAAATTAACCATTTTTCCCATCAAACATTGTGTTCTGTAGTGTCCAATCACCAACTAAATACAAGTCACCTGGCCTGTCTCCTTATAGAGCTCGCACATAGATCTGGCGTACAAACACTGACGTTGGGATGCTACTAGCTAGCATAATTTTGTTTGGTAACTAGCAGTGGTCAATTTCAGTTGATCAAATCAGCACCTCTCAGATTTTCCTCAGTTTGTTCCGGCACCTACATTTCATTGATCCGGTTTGCTGCGCATGACTTGTCTTTTTCCATCACTGTGTTCACTTGGCACTGTAATCATTCTACTAGAAGCAATCAGTTTATAAAGTTGCCTATTCCTGCAGCCTCAGCACTGCCTGACAACTTGTCTAAGTTTTATCTTTTTGTTGTCCTGTATTTGCGCTACCGATGTGCTTTATTTACATCGATTTGCCAACCGGATCCATGTCTCCGGCGCGCCCAAATGTGTTCCAGGACATCCTGACTTACAAATTAAGCACTGGTAACTAGCCATATAGTTCTATTTAAATAATACACTTCCATGGTTGTGTTTTGTGCCAGGTTGTAAATCATCGCTGTGGAGTATGTAATTGCAAATCATTTTACCAGTTTCCCAACACAGAAGCTAAGAAGCGCTGGTGGGTCAGACTAATAAGGTAAATAGTTAAGTTCCTAGCTAAATGTACCGTGACATTATACTTCAGTACTAGTTACAACAATGTAGCTACGTACCAAATGTTAGCTACTAGGCTACTTGTAGTTGGCCTTCCTCAAAACTACCGGACAAAATTAGCTGAATTAACTACCACTTTGGTTAGATCTGAAGATTATTAACAGCTAATGCAGTGCCAATATGGCAACACAGAGGTTGAAACATTTACAACCGATTGCCACTACATAGACATATGAATTGTTTCACCATCCTGACAAATAACAGAACATCTAGGTTGCACAGTAATATAGGAATCCTTAATATTTAATATCTCTACGGCTCAAAACAATGGATATTTTCCTTCCAGAACCTCACCTTCCAAGTTTATACAGCACCAGTCAAAAGCTTGGACACACCTACTCATTCAAGGTTCTCTTTTTTTTTTTTTTTTTTTACTATTTTTCACATTCTAGAGTGTTAAATTGATTGTAGGTAGCCATGTTGGTTGTGTATGCCTTGGATTCTAAATAAACCACCAACAGCATCAGCAGCAAAGAACCCCCACACCATCACACTTCCTCCTCCATGCTTCACGGTGGGAACCACACATGCAAAGATCCTTCTTTCACCCACTGCGTCTGACAAAGATATGGCGGTAGGAACCGACAGTTTCAGATTTGAACTCGTAGGGCCAAAGGCCAGAATTCCCCCGGTCTAATGTCCATTCCTCGTGTTTCTTGGCCCAAGCAAGTCTCTTATTATTGGTGTCCTTCAGCAGTGGTTTCTTTGCATCAATTTGTGGATATACAGTGGATATAAAAAGTCTACACACCCCTGTTAAAATGTCAGGTTCTTGTGATGTAAAAGAATGAGACAAAGATAAATCATGTCAGAACTTTTTCCACCTTTAATGTGACCTATAACATGAACAATTCAATTGAAAAACAAACTGAAATCTTTGAGGGGGAAAAATAAAAACTAAAAAACTCTCAATAACCTGGTTGCATAACTGTGCACACCCTTAAACTAATACTTTGTTGAAGCACCTTTTGATTTTATTACAGCACTCAGTCTTTTTGGGTAGGAGTCTATTAGCATGGCACATCTTGAGTTGACAATATTTGCCCACTCTTCTTTGCAAAAGCGCTCCAAATCTGTCAGATTGCGAGGACATCTTCTGTGCACAGCCCTCTTCAGATCACCCCACAGATGTTCAACTGGATTCAGGTCTGGGCTCTGGCTGGGCCATTCCAAAATGTTAATCTTCTTCTGGTGAAACCATGCTTTTGTGGATTTGGATGTGTGCTTTGGGTCGTTGTCGTGCTGAAAGGGGAACTTCATCTTCAGCTTTCTAACGGACGCCAGAAGGTTTTGTGCCAAAATTGCCTGGTATTTGGAACTGTTCATAATTCCCTCCACCCTGACTAAGGCCCCAGTTCCAGCTGAAGAAAAACAGCCCCAAAGCACGATGCTGCCACCACCATGCTTCACTGTGTGTATGGTGTTCTTTGGGTGATGTGCACTGTTGTTTTTGCACCAAACATACCTTTTGGAATTATGGCCAAAAAGTTCAACCTTGGTTTCATCAAAGCATAACATTTTCCCATGTGCTTTTGGGGGATTTAATGTTTGTTTTTGCACACTTCAGCCGGGCTTGGATGTTTTTCTTTGTAAGTAAAGGCTTCCGTCTTGCCACCCTACCCCATTGCCCATTCATATGAAGAATACGGGAGATTGTTGTCACATATAGCACACAGCCAGTACTTGCCAGAAATTCCTGCAGTTCCTTTAATGTTGCTGTAGGCCTCTTGGAAGCCTTCCTGACCAGTTTTCTTCTCGTCTTTTTCAATCAATTTTTGAGGGACGTCCAGTTCTTGGTAATGTGTCTGTTGTGCCATATTTTCTCCACTTGATGATGACTGTCTTCACTGTGTTCCATGGTATATCTAATGCTTTGGAAATTCTTTTGTACCCTTCTCCTGACTGATATATTTCAACAATGAGATCCCTCTGATGCTTTGGAAGCTCTCTGCAGACCATGGCTTTTGCTCTGAGATGCAACTGAGAAAATGTCAGGAAAATCCTACTAGAACTGCTGAACTTTATTTGTGATTAATCAGAGTCACTTTAAATGATGGCAGGTGTGTAATGACTTCTATTTAACATGAGTTTGAATGTGATTGGTTAATTCTGAACACAGCCACATCCCCAGTTATAAGAGGGTGTGCACTTATGCAACCAAGTTATTGTAAGGTTTTTATTTTTCATTTTTCCCCCTCGAAGATTTCAGTTTGTTTTTCAATTGAATTGTTCACATTATAGGTCACATTAAAAGTGGAAAAAGTTCTGACATGATTTATCTTTGTCTCATTCTTTTACATCACAAAAACCTGGCATTTTCACAGGGGTGTGTAGACTTTTTATATCCACTGTATGTTTGACCAACTATGAATGAAAGTACTTTCAGAGTTTATGCAAGCATAAGTAATGGGACAATTCTACTTAAACCAAATGTCTGAAGTATAAAAGCAATTTTGAGCTGTTGCTAATTTCTTTGTTCAGTCTCCTCCGCATTTCCAAAACTGTACTGGCTGATCTCTGTACTTTTTAGCAAATTCTAATCTGGGCTTTCTGTTTTTATTGCTGATCAGAGGTTTGCGTCTTGCAGTCTTCTGCAAACAGTCGATTGTAACACTTTCACCCCAGCATTCTGGAGGTTGTTGGTGATTTCACTGGCACTTATTTTATGGTTGTTTTTCACAGCTGTGGTCATTTTCCTTTCATCTACTTCTGTTGTTTCCTTGGCTGACCTGGTTGTTGCCGATTTCTGAAGACACCAGTAGTTTCTTTTTCCGGACATTCCAAACTGTTGATTTGGCTATGCTAAATTTTTGCCATACGGTTCTAATTAGCTTTGTTTTAGCATTTACAATGCTTGCTTTTTTTTTGCCTCATTCATCTTTTAATTGTATTTTCATATGGCTTGAGTGTACAGCAAAAATCGCAATTTTGACTTAACTGTGCCAAAACTTGCAGGGCACTGTACTTGATACATACTACACATTTACCTTGTCGATTAAACCACAAGGGGAGGCACCAGGCAAGAGGAGGAGAAGACGACATAAAAAAAAATGATAAGGCAGAAGAGCACTGGGCTGTCACCCAGAAGTGATGTCACCCTGACCTGTCCTCTGCACTCAATGGCTGTGCTGGAGAGGATCAAAATGACTGCAGATAACGCCTGCCAACGGACTAATCTGCCGATCACCTTGCATCATAAATAACCCCATATTATCAGTTGTGGATGAAGTCAAAACTGAGTGTCTTTCATCTAAGGTTATGCAAATATTGTTCATCATTATTTTCTCCTAGCAGTTGAAATAAAATAAGTCTCCCATGGATGTAGCTAATTGTTATCTGTAGTAGATCAGCTAAAAGAAGCTCAATAACTCAGACCATGCACACCATTAATAATAATATATATTATTTTTGCATCTTTAGTCATCCAAAGATCCGGGGCATCCCAAGGATTCTGTGTATTTTTTAATAACAGCTATTTAATTTTAATTAGTTTATTGAATAACCACCGCATGCCGCCATGTTTCATAAGTCATTCAAACAACCCTCCAGTCTTCGGTTTCGCGGGCAAGACTACAGGAAGTCAACACATTGTTAACAATTACTGTGTATTTATGGTAAATACCATAATTAGTAGAACAGTAATGTTTTTGGTCTTATTTTGACTATATATATTAAAATCTTTGATGTCAAATAAGAAATCATTGTGTACAGTCTTAGTTTTTCATTTGAGGGTATGTACATTGATTTCACCCTTCAGTTGTAAGGTTCAGTTTTGTTCCGTTTGGTTTTGCTGTTGTCCCTGTCTGTAGCCTGTTTTGTTTTCTCTGTTCTTAAACCTAGCCTGTCCTTTTTGTTCTGATTGTTTTCACCTGTTTGTCGTTTAGTCCTCGTTAGCACCCTATTTAGTTTGCCCAATTCTGTCAACCCTTTGTGTCATTGAGTCTTTGTCTGTGTCTTGCCTGCCATCAGTCTGTGGTTTGCCTGCCTTGTTGCTGCCATTTTCTTGTTTTTTTTTTACCCGCCTCAGTTTCCATATTAAACCCTTTTGTTGTCCTTCATTTCCGAGCCCAGTGTCCTGCTAAACCAAATCGTGACATCAGTAGGTAAGCAATGTTTAAACATAGTCCCCCTGTTGAGCGATAAATATGTCCAAATAAGCACTTTTATTTAGTATTTGGTCACATACACTTTGCATTAATAAGTCTGCCACCAATTAGCCCCACCAGATTCTAGATATCTTCTCTGGTGATGAATGCTCTGACAGGTTTGTAATGCAGCTAACTTCATTTGTTTGTTTTGAGTGTTTGCTTTGAACCTCATCTTCAACAAAAAAACGGCATGTTCAATTGAATTTAAATCCTCTGTCTGACAATAGTTGATAGCTTTCCCCTATTATAGCCTGAAAAAGTCCCTTGTTGCTGATATTTTTGGGGTCATTGTTTTGCTGTATGATGAACTGCCTCCAAACGGTTGGAGGCGTTTGCTTTAACTTAAGCAGAGAATATTTTTCTGTTGCCCTCAGCAGTTACATCATCAGTTAAGACAAGTGAACCAGTTCCAGTGGGAGCCATACATTCACAAGCCATGACACCACCTCCACTATATTTCACAAATGAGGTGGCATGGTGTGCTGTGGATCTTCGGCAGTTCCTTTTTTCTTAACACTTTCCATCACTCTGGTACATATTAATCTGTCCACCTCACCATTTCACAGCACTCCGTCTGCCCCTTTAGATACTTTTTATCAAACTCTAACATGGCCATCTTGTTATTATTAACAAACTAGTGGTTAGCACCTTGCAGCCTATTCTCTGCCGTTCTTTTGGTGAAGTCTTAAGCAGATGGCAATTGCTGATGTGTCTACACCTACAGTACCATGTGTTACTGATCTGTCTGACTTTTTTTCTTTATTATAGTCAGCATTCACTGTAGAGGTCTTCCTTGGCTACCAGGCCATTTTCATTTGATGAATTCACAACTTCTTTCCACCTTAATGAAGTTCCAAACTGTTGTTTTTGGTATGTCTGAGGTTTTGAGCATTTTGGATGCCTATTTAGTCCTCCTGTTGACATCAACAGCAGACTCCAAAGGCAAGCAGAAAGCCTAGAACCAAGACTACAAATTGATAGTTCTTTTATGCCTGCACATATTGTGAGAACACACCTGACTAACCATAAACCCGTCAAGCCAATTGTCCTACTACTTTTTGTGCCCAGAAATAAGGGGATGTGTTATCGTTTCTAAATGGCAAAACCAATATATGCACAACTACCCTAAAAAAGAACATTAACCCTGAAGAGAATAGCCCTTGCTATGCCAGCATTACTGATACAATAAGTGTGAGTATACAGTGGTTAAGTGTCACAAATGTGACTTCTTGTCATAAGTATATCAGGACAATCGCTGGTTGAGTTTCAGAGAAGTGTATTTACACCTTGCTGTTTTCCTGTTGTAGGCAGCCTCCCACAGGAAGTGATAGTCTCGAGCCGTGGCAGAGCCGTGACTGGGTTGAATATGAAAAGATTTTGGTCGCCTGCCTCTTTGTCCGCATTGTTATGCCCCTTTTTGTTGGTTTGTTGTGTTCATTTTGTTGTGATTTTTAAATAGCATGGATTCATCAACAGATGTGCCAAAAATAACTATGATGAAGTTTCCTTGAGGGGGAGTCACAAACAAATCAGTTAATGGATGGAATAAAAAAAAATATTGCAACCCACAGGGCAGCTCGCTATTCAGAACTATTATTAACTATTATTTTGCGGGTTGGAAATATTTTATATAAAATCAAAAACATTGATGTGAGAGGAGCAGGATCTATCCTGGAGACGGTCCCCTCCCACCTCGTAAGAATAGCATAGGTTGCTAGGTAGTGTGGTAACTTACCAAAATACCTTTCTAGCCTACTATTTAGCTCACACAAAAATGTCAAAGCCAAGGTTTCTAGACAGGGGAGAAAATAAAGGTTTATCATGAGTGAATAGAACATCATGCACAGGGGCTGTATGGCAAGTCGTTTTAACATTTATTCCTCAAGACTTGCTAGTTACTATTTTGAAGTGATTTGTACTTATTCTTTAGATATTACAGCTATTCAAATAGCCGCAGTATCTATTTCAGTTTTACAAGTAACTATGCAATAGATACTAGTACCAATATCTTTTCCAATTCTAACTATCAAAAGTTGTATTGTTACAAGTAAGAATAAAAAAGTTACTAGTAGCAATTATAATAGTTACTAGTAACTAAAAAAATAGGTACTAATATCTAATGAATAGTTACTAGTAAAACTGGAGTAGATACTAATAACTATTGGAATAGATACTAGTAACTATTGGAATAGTTATGAGTAACTAAAATATAAGTACTAGTCACTTCGTTACCAGTCTGCTATTTTTTGTTAAATGTTAAAGCTGCTTGCGATAGGAGCTGTACCCCCGAAATCTCTGCTTTGGAATGTTTTGAGGGTTTTCATGGATAAGAACAGGGTGTTATGGATAAACTTCCTACAAAAAAGTGAAGCAAGTAGGCACATGGTATTTCTTTACTAGTAGGTTGAGTAACACTTTTTAATGAATTACCATCCTGTAAATTACATTCTAGCATTAAAACATAAACAAAGCATTAACCCCCAAAACAAATCAATGCAAGTGATTTAAGTTAATATGATTGTCTGGGCACATGAATACACTTATTTTATTGGTTGCGGCTAATGGTTTGGTTTTCGGAAACTAAATCTATGTGGGTTATCAGTTGATAGACTGACATTGGAAATATCTGTTCTTCCGTCAGCTTTTGGGTGGTTTTCAGAACAGATGTAGACCACATGTTGTGTGCGGCTCCAGAAAACTCAACCATGCAAGACTGTTATTATTAAGTAACTTATTTTATTTCGTAAAAAGTTCATTTGATTATATCATTTATTATTGCATGTACATCAGCTTCTCGGAAGGTACCTGAGCTTTAACTGTAAACCTACTCATCACAAGGTCACATTTGTCTTTACTATACTTATGAGAATAGCTTTTTGTACACACAGATATCATAAAATCAGTGCACAAATTGGTGTTTCTATCCTTGGGGGCCTGGAGATCTAACCCTGCCCCAGAAAACCATGTTCCTTAACCCTAATCCAAACACTATGCACAGTTTTACCCTAAACTGATTTATTTATTTTTTCTTAGTGGGGCTTGCCTAAAAACCTTGTGTAGACTGATTTGTGAGGATAAGCTATTTTCGTGGGAACACGTGTTATTTCCTAGCCTGTAGGAGACAATAATAATGAGAAATACATAGCATAAACTGGAAGAGATTTGGAAGCTTTTGTAAGAGAGAAAGACTGAAAGTTAACAAGGCGCAAAAGTGGAGTGAGAAGAAAGGGGAGAGAACATCTCCTACAAACAAAAACAAACATCCTGTCTTCTGTGTCCCAGAACACTTCATGCTTCTGCTTCCATTAACCTCCAGCATGAGGAGGGGAAAACAAACGAATACTGTCTTTCCCCCTCTTTCTTCCAGTAATGTGGGATGGATCACAGGCAACACAGATTAGGAGTCAACAGGGTTCCCTTCTTCTGACGAAGGCCTGCTGGAGGGACCATTATAGAACCAGAGCATGGGCACCAAGGGGGAGACCCATCACTATCAAAGCATCTAATTCTACGTTCCTCTCAGGCAAAACTGCAGACGGCCATGAAACCGATCAAACCCCTTTTTCTGATCTCAACGTGTGTGGAAGTGTGGTGTGGAAAGGTAAATTAGCATAGGTGCCATACCCTTGAGGCAGTGTCAAGAGTTTTCAGACAGCTGCCAAAGAGTTCAGAAGAATTTCAAGTGCTTGACCAAATGCCCTGTCTGAAATCTCATTTCTATTCTAAATCAACGCTCGCTTGATAAGTTAACTGATAAGATCAGAGGCAACCATCCGCAGGTGCATAGCCAACCCCCAGACTTTCACCACCGGAGAAATACTCTACATAAGAGAAAACCGAGAATGTTCCTCTTGCCCATTGTCATGTTTTATATAAAGTATTTTTATCTTTGTGTCTTAGTGTTTCTTACTCTTTCTCTGAAATGTCAAAAAAAATTATAAACGTAGTGGGGCCAGATTTGGCACAGCACATTTCAATCAGGTGTGGCAGCCCCTTGTATGTATTAATAAAATACATACTGTAGATGCAGAACATAAAAAAAAACAGATTCAGATTTGTTTGTCTGATTTACTACACGAGTTGTGAACTTGCAGACAATTTCTGTCCTTATGTGTCCTATTGGAGTGCTGCTGCAGGCTGGGTCCATCTCTAGGTCAATTAGATTAACAGAAATTGAAGCCTGATGCCACTACTACGAACAGATCCAAAAACGTACAAGTGAATAGAGCAACCTAGACCTAAACATGAACAATCTGACATGTTGTATCGCATAGTAATTAGGTAATTGTTCAGTCTGGTCATCAGTAGGCTACTAGCAGCTGCATAAAGTCTTGAGGCTGCCATGTCCCACTGGCTCAGGTAAACAAAGTACTATCGTTTTGTGAAAATGTAAAAGGAAGTTGATTCATAGACAAATTATCTGATGTTTGAATATCTATGCATTTTTATCCCCAAAATATTAACTCAAATGTGTAAGTAAACACTACAGCTTTAATTAGGCCTACAGGTGCATAGGGCATGACTACGCAATGCAAACCTGCATAAAGCATGCTCAGTTCTGTGAATTTTACCGCCTGCTGTTATAGACTCAAAACTACAAATGTCAGTGAAGCAATAGCAGAGATGTTCTCTGGTTTTACTTATCTACAATTCACTTTTCTTGACAACCACACACTAAAAGCAATGAAGTATGGCGGCCACTGCTCTATGCTCAATTATAAGGATATACAATTTGAAACAATAGCAATTGTGGTCATTATGAGGCTAATCCCATTAAAACAAATACATTCTAAAGCTTTCTGTTTGTGATGATTATTTTTATTAAAGAAGCTGCAGGCATGATGGCCTATACAGCTTATGAACTGTCAGACAGAGAGAGCACACAGCTAAACAGCTGGCTATGTGGAGCAGCTCACTGAAGACAGGCGGGGTAGGAAAACGTTAGATGTTCCAAGTTAGGATAGATCTAACTACCTGTTAATGCTAAACCACGTATTTAAAAAATGACTTTGGAAATAATGGTTAGAACAACTGACTATAGTCAAAAAGTTCCCTGGTTCTATTCCCCCTATCACGAAGGTGAAAGCTATGTCTTTCTGTTCCTCCTCCACCCGTAACATTCCCCCCAGATTATTACTGTAAGAATTGGTGGTTACTTAACTTGCCTGGTTTAATAATGCTAAAAAAATGTATATTTAGATAAGACAGTCTGCAGCAATGGGTAATCATATCAGGGGCTTATGTGTGATTTAAAATATGAGGGGCAAAATATTTTTTTGCAAATGCCCATGGTTTTGTGATGGGATGTGCAACAAGCTCAGAGGCTATAGGTGTGATGGTCAGGCAACTACATACTTTTGGCCATATGGTGTATGTGCATCGGTGGACACAACATCTCTTTGATTTTGCTTGAATGAACATGGAAAATACTGCCTTTAGCCATTTCATTTAATAATACTTAGATAAGATATTGTCTGTGATGTGTGCTCTTGGTGAAGAACAATTACACAGACCTCTGTATTTCAATGTGTGTGCTTGATATGTGATCCACATGCACATTTTGGCTGTACTGTACAACCTCACCTCCCAAGCCTCTGGCATGACTACACTAGTTGACTCAATATCCTTCTGGTTCTGCTAATACATATGAACATTCAAGATATGGGCTACACATTATAACATAAATAATTTTAGTTAGATTTTCTAGATTAATGCTATGCAGCAACATTTCACCTTAGCTCCATGGTTGACATATTCTCTCTGATCCTGCTGTGACAGGGACCTCTGTCACGGTCACCATCTGATCCTGCTAAAATGTAGTACAGAATATGACATGCTTGATCAACATTGATGCCTACAGCTTGATCTACATTGATGCCTGCACAACCTGATGGCAATGTTTGATCTATAAGATCCACATTGACTGAAATAGTATTACTCATAATCCCCATAGAACCTTGCAGCAAAATGCTAAACTGGCTAGTTTTCGGTTCTTTTGGCATTTTCCCTATTCATTTTTCCCATAGTGGATTTTTAGATTCAGTTAAAATAAGGTCTGTGTCTCGCGTAGGATTACACCACCTAGCCGTTTTGTAAACTGAGTAAATATACAGCTCCGGAAAATATTAAAAGACCACTGCACCTTTTTGTTTCCTTTCCAAAAAAGTCGAAAAGGAAGGTTTTGAGTGAGGAACAGAAGGGTTAAAATTAAGAGACCACTGCAAATTGAACGCTTCTGTTCCTCACTCAAAACATTCCTTTTCAACTTTTTTGGAAAGGAAAGAAAAAGGTGCAGTGGTCTCTTAATTTTTTTCCGGAGCTGTATAAGACAAGGTGACTTAGATCAATATATTAGCCAAAGTGTAGCCAAAAATTATGGAACGCTAATTAGCTGCTAATGTGGCTATCTCAATGAATTATACTTACGTTCAACGTCATGACCAAGTGCAGCCTGTGGTAGCTGTAAAGCCATCTACGTTTCCCATAGAGAAGAATCTAAACAGCAAGTATATAATGTGATTGTTGAGCTTTTTTTCTCCAAATCAGCCTTAGTAGTTTGTCATTTTAATAATTGATTGGTTGAGCACAAGTTTCTTTTATCATTTTTCTACCTCGGCGAGGGGGAGGCGTTGCTGGAGCCCAGGCCTGGCGCCACAGGGGTGCAAAAGGGAGCACTGCCCCCTCTGATAGAAACTCGTGCCCCCTCAGTTTTGTTTCCCGATATACACAGCTGATGGTATATGAATTACCCATGGGGGGGCTGCACAGTGACTAGACAGCCCTCTCATTTATAAAAAATGCACCCTCAGCTCAGTCATCTCATCCTGGCGCCGTGCCTGTTGGAGCCATGTGTTAAGGTACAGTGCTATAAAATGTGTTCGCTGCAAAGAGCATTTTGTAACATTTGTTGTAAAACGTTAGGTATGGAGTTAGGTTTTCCACCAGGCCATGTATATAAATATGAACATGCTACCTAGCGCGCTATCATGTTTTGGAAAACTTGGTTATGTACATTAACTTATGGAAACGATAGCTATGCTGTGTTTCTGGGATCTTGATTGTATCGCACAATCTCATTTTATCGCGGCTTGTGTGTTCGCTGCACTATGGAGCATGCAGTGGTCAGACGATATGCACGTTGCACTGATGAGAGTTTCGATCCAGAGGTATGTACTCTCAATCATGTCACTCCGGCAGTGGCATACAGCATGTGGTTGGTATGCTAACAGGGTGGAGCTTCCAAGTTTACGTTATCGTGCGGTAGGGTATGCAAGTCTGGTGCAGGGGTTGCATCATGCCAGAATGATTGCAATTATCTTCCTATTATCGGGTTGGCTTCGTGTCTGTGTGACGGCATTGACGTTACTGCCGTATAGTTATCTATCTTTGCTCTGCATGTCATTCTCTTTTCTGCCATTCCCGTTTGTCATTGCACTGTTACTGGTTGATGCATTTGTTCTTTTGATTCCATGTCTCTCCTTGCAATGATGGGGTCTGCTGGTGGCTGGGATCCGCCGTTCTACTTCGGTGCCGGCGAGCCCATGACACGTTCTTGGTTGTCGTCCCAGGTCTTCCCCGCTCAGCTAACGTCAAATGTTGTCTCCAAGTTCATACTCCGCGTTCAACTCACGTTGCTGCTGGTTGCTGCCCGATTCCTGCGTCGCTTGGACCCACCTGGTCCTTGTCCGCTGGCGGTGCGGTCGATCTGGATTCCTGCTAAACACACTGGACATGTTTGTCTACATGTATCGACCTGCTGGTTATCCGTCCATGCTACCTGTTGCTGTGGCCAAAGGCCGCGTACTCTACTCTCTCCCAGCATGGCTAGAGGAGGTCTAGCCACCCCTTGGAGTCCAGCTCCTCCCTAGGTCTTCCTAGGTTTGAACTTACTAGGGAGTTTTCCTGGGCACTGTGCATCATGTTTGTTGTTGCTTGCTCTTCTTCGGGTTTTTCAGGCTGGGTGTATGTAAAAATCAGGCAACTGCTGATTCCAGGGCCCTGTGCTTTGTGATCTCTGATGCTGGGACCGCCATGTCAAAGTGCTGTTTGTATTGTCGTGTCCCTTATGGTGTGTATCATTCTATGATTACCGTTGGGTGGTGGGGGTGTACTGATTTTGCGGGTCATGTGTTGCTTGTGGTGATGGGTCGCATGCAAACCTGTGGGCTTGTCGGGTTTTGGGGGACCGACTTCGGTTGGGGTCATCAAGTAGGGTATTCCTCCATCAAGATGGCTGGTGCATCTTGCTCCAGATCTCATCTGGTGGCATCAGGGGGGAGTGATGTTTCTGAGGGCAATGTATGGGTGACGCACTGCCGAGTAGGTTTAGTCTCACCTGCCGAAATGGCTGGTTCATCTTGCTCCTGCGAGGCACCCTATGGTGTGTTTGGTGGGAATAAATATTCGGTCTGAGAGTGTTGTATGAGAGATGCACCGCTAAGTAAGTTTATTCTCACCTGACAAGGTGGCTGGTCCATTTAGCTCCTGCGAGGCACCTTGCGGTGTTTCATGTGGGAGTAAATATTCGGTGTGAGAGCGTTGTATGGGTGGTGCGCCGCTAAGTAGGTTTATTCTCTCCTAACAAGATGGCTAGTCCATCTTGCTCCTGTGAGGCACCCTGCCGTGTGTTATGTGGGAATAAATACTCAGTGGAACGCATATCTTATTGTCAGGCGGAGCCGGTATTGACAGGGTATCAGATGGCGCTCCGCTGTACGACGTAGTGTCTGGCTGTGGTTTTGCAGTGTTGGGGGTTCGGTACTGCGTACCTCGCTCATTGCCATGGAAATGTGCATAAATAATAACAAAGGTATGTTATTGTGGTAGTATCGTATACACGATCATGTGATGGCAATGAGTTACCCTAAAAGAGCAGAACCTAATGCCAAGACTTGCATTTATAGGGCTGTACATAAGTTCTCTAATAAATGTTTAAACTCATACGTGGTGTTTTCTGTCTGAACTTGTTTTATGAGAAACTTCGAATATAGGAATGACCGTTTCAATCTGTGCAGGCTGCATGTTAGATTTTTTATGATTATAGAGGATTTTTATACATTTGAGTATAATCATTTTGGTGCATCCATGTCATCACAATGCCGATTATTCTATCAAGAGAAATAGACTGGAATTGTCAAGTTACACTTCTTCAATAGAGCCTTGCTTTGCATGACACATCACTTTTACTTTCGGAGCATGTTTCAATTGATTACTGTGAGTTAAACTTCAACTCATGTTTTGGAATCATTTCAGAGAAGTTACATCTATGGTTTGGCCCAGAGTTTTTACTTAATTCATATAAAGCAAGTACAAAGTTACTTGTACTTGTTGTTCTGTTTGATAGGGTTTTTCCAGGTGTTTCTTAAAACTATATGGCTTGATTAGCTTAAATTATTTATACATAGGCTTCCTATTTAAGGGCACAAAAATATTGTGACAATTGCCTTGACAGGTGTTTTTGGTTTGTTAAAGTTGTCACATTTATGCTGGCATAAGAGAGCTGCCTGCATAAATAACTCCCCAAAATGCACGTGTTGGAAGTGGTGTTAAGAATAGCGAGTACAGATGGCCCCCACTGGAATTTGCTCACTTGTCTTCATTGATGATTTAACTGCTGACAGCATCAGCAAAATGAATTCTGAAGTATAAAGGAACAGTTTTTTTATGCTTAAGTACAAGCAAATGCTTCCATACATGCAGCAATAAAATGACACCAAACATATTGCCATAGCAACTAAAATGTTTCAAGGCCTACTCAAAAGGTAGACAAAGACATTTACAGATATAAAATCAATTTCATTTGATGAAGATGGGGCAAAAAGTATTGGAAATAAACAAACTGAAAATCACTGTTATGTCCCTGCTAGAATAAAACTAGAGAAGACATCCACAGTCTGATAACTTAAGGCAGTTTGTAAAGTTGTAACAGGGAGGCAAGACACAGGCACCGGAAGAAATAACAAAACTGAAACTAACACAAGGAAATAGAACAGAACAACATTACAGAAGCATGAAACCAAACAATGACAGACAAGATACAAGAGGGTAGAAGGAACTTAGTGATCAGGAACACAGGTGAGGGTAATAACAAACAGTTAGGTGAGGGAGAGAGGGAGTTGGATTCCACTAGTAAGGCAGGCTTGCCAGCATGGGACACAGGTCCCACATGTTAAGCCTTTGTGAGAAAATATAAGTGCAACAAAACATTTGGTCACTTGAAATAGGGAGACTATTTATACAAATCTTTGTAATTTCTAAATTGTGAAACAAATGTGCACACAATTACCCTACATAAGCTGAAGGTGGAGAAAGCACACACTCAGTAAGGCGAGATGATGGCTGGTGCAGTGAAAGAATTTTAGAGAATAAGAGAGCCGCGCACTGGCATGCTCTGATGCAATAATTTATTACTAACCCTCAAATGTATTCCTAAAATCTGTAGTTTAACCTTATGACACTGAATTGATTTCAAATCCAACACTAGGAATATAGAGCAAGAAGAAGCAAAATAACTAGGGTACTGTAAATACCCATAGAATCTTGAAGAATATAACTAATAAATGCTTTATGGGCTTATGCCTACTGTTGTACCGCATCAGATCCCAAATATTAAACTTGTTTTACTCCAACATTTGTTAACAAAGTAAATGTAAACAAACACATTATTTACCCTCAAAACATTATAACTATAATGTTGACATCCTTGATCTGTCCCTACCTGTCAAATAATTTAACAGTAGTTCAATTTCTCTAATTTCTGTAGTGCTTGTTTTACCAAAACACAAGTTATCGACCACTTTCTTATTGTTAAAATGATCCAGCTTTTACCTTTTAACAGCAGTACAACAAAATGCTTTTTCCAGCCACACCACTTTGTGAGCTCTGGTGCCACCTCTGCGCAGACTGCAGATAGGATCTTCCTTTCCAAGACTGAGGGAGCGATAGGCATCTCCCTGGTCGAAATTTAGCATTTGGGCTAGAGATTACCTGGCATATCAGAAAACCTCTCAGTCTCTTCAAAGTGATCCCCACTTAATTGTCCAAATTGAAAAAGTATTTACAGGCAACGTGCTGTGCCTATCTGGAATGGCCCTAATTGGATCTGAGGGCTAGATAGTGTAGACTTGGTAGGTGTGTTTGCTGTTGGAGACAAGGGTGTATTTTTTCCCCTCTTATTTGTTCTCTCTCTAACCTGCTTTTAGGATTACACTTTAACTTTGTCTCACCTGCCTGTCACTTAGCAAAAATAGCAGGTGAGCAGAGGTGACTTTTCCTTTGTCAAACACACCTCGACTAAAGAGACATAGCAGATAAGACACATTTCAGGGCACAGCACAGCTTTGTTGTTCCCTGATCCAGAACAAATCTAAATGCTACACATTTGCCATTGTATAGCTCTGCAGCTTTAGAGGAAGCACACCAAAGACAAATACCCTAGAAAATGTTGACAGCAAGGAAGGAGATGAGTGTCAGTACACATCCTATTCTTTCACTTCAGACCGTGCTCTGATGTTAGAGCTACACTCTGCAGTTGCACACAAGAGACAAAAGATTAATGCAGATATGTAACTCGAGCAGTCAAACTGTCAACCGTACATGTATAATCACAGGGAGAAGCTAACTTTCATAAAAGCAGTTGAATAGCAAAATGCAGGGCTAAACCCAGCCAACGAGTTTCACCCGTAAGTCACTCTGGATAAGATTGTCTGCTAAACGACTAAAATGTGTATGTAAATCCATGGCTGCCAGTGGCCCCTAACCAAATACACCATATGTATTTCAGGAACTGTGTTGGGATCTGAACTTCCTGTTGAGTGTTAACATACTATGATACACTGTCAGTTTCAAAATTGGGTACTGTATCAACACTGACAGTCACTAAATTACCCCATGTCAGCTAACCAAATCTAGTTTAAGGCCTCTACTGTCTCCTTATCCTATAAGGCCAACCCGAGCAAAATGCCTGCTGAATTGGTGCAGTGTATAATATACTGTAGGGTTGGAGCTTATAATACACAGGATGAAGCTTATGAACTTGTTATACTCAGTGTCCTTTCCCTACACAAGGGCCATCCAGTTTTGTGCCCACAGAGGTGGGAATTGAGAAGGACACATTGAGAATGAATGCTTAAAAAGGGGAGTTTTGGATGGAGCGTGTCCTTTGCCAGAATGTATTTGCATGTGAATGTAGCTGAAAGTGGTTGGGATGGAGTTGGCTGTGCAATGGCCCTGAAAATCCTTTGAGTCTCAGTAGAGCTGCAGCTCCTCTTACTTGTCATTTACATAACCCAATAAAGGGATAATGAGCCTTCACTGAGCTGTCAATTAAAGGACCAGTTATCTTTTCCATAGCCTGCTTGTTGCTAGACACACCATTGTTTCAGGTCTCTTTACTCGTAGTGGTACTCCAGAGGATACTAGGCTTTACATAGGTCTGCTAGGCTGCTAAGAATAGAAAACAATGTTATCAACTTAATCAACAGCCCTTTCCCTTGCCAACCAGAGTGTCTGTGTCAGTATGTCTATAAGTTTGTAAATACACAGAAGTGCATTTATACAGATTTATATTGTATTGTATAATTGTAGGTGTCTGAAGTATTATCCTTGCATTGGCGTATTATGCATACAACAACATTAGAGTGGTACTTTCTGTTGCCATGACGATTAATTAAAGGGTCACTACTTGGAAGACAAAAAAAAAACTGATGAAAGAGTCCAGAATATGGGGGCGTCTTTCCACTGCTACATTCTCTGTGCTGTGTCCCAAGGCTATTTCCTCGATTACACATTACTCCCTGGCAGTGAACCCTGGCGAATGACAGCGATCCTGACGAGTGTGGTTTAATTAAACAAGCAGAAGCTCATTAGGTAAGCAGGCTGAAGTAATTGAAAGCTCAGAAGGAGTTGGAAAGTGTTTGGAAACTGGATGCATATTCATGTATGCAGTTTACAAAGTGTTCTTGTGTGTTTATATTGGCCGTATCCCTGACAGGCCCCTAAGTAAAGGGACGACTTCAATTGTAAAGCACCCACACGCATGCACAGATACTAGTGAACAGGCTGCAAACAATCAATGGAATATATAGTAAATAAGGCACTGTCCACTAGAATGATAGTCCGACTCAACATTGTGTGTTTCCTTTGTGAACTTCCCCAAACCAGTGATATTTTTTGGATAACTAATGTACTGTAGGTATATACTGTTTCTTTGCCGTGACTCATGCTATGTTGTTGTGCTCTGTCTTTGCCTTGCTAAGCTATTCTCTGCCACACCACACTCTGCTCTGCCTTACTGCAGAGGGCCAGGCGACAGTCAGCAGACTGGGGCAAGCTGAGCTCTATGTGTGGTGATTAATCACAGTGTGACTTTATGTCTCAGGGGCCTGTCAAACACAGAGGCCACATGGGGTCTAGGGATGTCTGGGGACATCTTGAATGACCATAGCAGTATGTCTCCCAGGGACAGCAACCATGTCTCATCCCACCAAAGGTCCCAAGCCCCAGCAGACCACTCATGGACACTGGATGTCCACACAGAATACATAAATGATAACAGTGGTCCAACTGAAAAATTAATCTGGAAGGGGGGGTTATTTCTTCACAGAGCACATCAACAACAATCTAAACAACAACAACAGATTCAGGCTGGTGGTATGCCTCTGGATAACATACAATCCACAACAGCATAATGGTTAAGAGAGTAAGCCCTTAGATAGGACAGGGCGAGGGGTTACACTAAATGTTAAAGAGGAGGCAAAGGGAAGTTGACTGATAATGAAGTGCATATCTTAAAGGAATGCTTATATGAGCATATATGTGTCCTGATTCTGAGAATATGCTGTGCTTAAAGAGACAACACAATCTAAGGAGAAAACATAGTGGTGTCAGAGGGTTCTTTCTCCTTACAGGGTTGTAAAGGCTCTGGAAGATCAGTGGCGCTTCTGGAAATAACTACACAGTGCATTGTGTCATTTCATCCAACCACGTCGTGCTCTGATAAACAACACTTCCTCATTCATCCTCTCATCCATTTCTATAGCAAGCCACCATTTTAAAGGTGCATAAGACAATCAAGTTCAGTAATATAAAGTAATACAATAATATAAAGGTTCCAGCATTTATCAAACTAATTTTACTGCAACATACATTATTGACAAATACCCCATAAAAGGTAATCACCTGAAAAAAAATCATTCTTAGAATTAAGACTAAGCAAACTGCTTTAACTGAGTAAAATAACTTTCTGAAAAAATGTTGTGCCTTCAATACCTAATGTATTGTGTATAAAGGAAACATAAAAGAACTTGCTCTTTGCACATTCATCACTGTGCTTGTTTCTGGGGCTGTAAAGGCAGAGAAGCATGTGTTGTGCTCTCTGTGGCCTGATCCCTGGTCAGAGACAGTATGATGAATGATGGCCGTGGGGGAACACAGTGAGACAGTGCCAGGGCAGGTCAGACAGTCTATTTGCTTGCCACACGTGTGGCTTTGTCTCAGAGAGCATGCTCCTCTTTGTCCATCTGTCCCCGTGGCTGCTGTTGGCATCATTGCAGTTCCTGTCGAGAGCCACAATGGCCAATTTAAAGAGCCTCCCACCGGTGTGACGTTTGGCAGGTTGTGGATTCAGAAAGCATTGTTTTCTCAGAGGGAGGGATTTCATCAGTTAAACCCTGCCATGCTTACAGTTGTTGGACTTTCTGGGCATGCATTGAGGCTATGGAGATTACATGTCTGAGAAAACAGGACTACAGAGGGACTTCAGACAAACTGCTGGAATTCACATTGTGTTGCATGTAGCTCTTCGTGAATATCAAACATTTCTCAGGGTCAATATATATTCTTGCCACCCCCGCATGCAGTACAAACATTAAACAATAATTGCGGTTGCAAAAGATTCAAGTCTGGCTACTGGGTTGATTATCCTTGGAGCTATGGAGATTATTGCTGTCCTTGGTGCTGAAGACAGTTGGTTCAAGGACAATATCGCTGTCCAGTGCTGAGCTGGACTTGATAATGTATGATATTGTTCATGATATTGTAACATATGATATATGTTCATCTATGTTGCTCCCCAGGGATGCAATATTCTACCCTGAAATAAACCTTCTGCTAACAATATGGAAAATGTAAATGCTTGATCTTTGGTATCATTTGTCTCTATGTGGTTATGAAAATGTTCTTTGTCCAAAACTGTGAATACACAAATACCCCCCCCCCCCCCCACACACACACACATGCACACACACACTCCCCATTACATACAACCCAGCTGAGGTTGTTTGCTAAGTTTGGCATCACCTCTGTCATGTTGAGAGACTTCTTTTCTCCAGACGCCAGTGGAGTGAGTGGCCTTTCATTAATCTCGATGTCCGCACTGGAGAACTCCCCTAATTAAAAGTATTGTTTACCTTTGAGCTGGCACAACCTCTGAATTATTGATAATTAGCCTGCCCTGGTCACTCCACTGCATCTGGCACTGCTAACACACAAAGGCAAAGGCGGTGCTAAAACTGGTCCTTTGATTTTCAAGCCTGTGCAGATGATAATTAATGTCACTTGTTTCCACAGCCACAAGTTCAAAATTGTTTTGTGAAAATACATTATTTTTTGGCCATGATTGGAGATTAGCAGAAGAGGGGCCTACAGTTTCCTTTTTCAGAGGGAGATGCCTTCACTTTCTCCTTTCGCACAAAATTAATAACAATTTCGTTTCTCCAAGAAGATAACAGACATTGTCAAATTTTCATGAGAATTTTAGTTGTGTTTTTCAATTTAAATGTTTGCAGATCTCTCATCTAAGGAGGCCAAAGAGCGAACTGTGTTTCATCAGGTTTTGGCCACATTCTAAGACCTTAGATTCTGTCTGGCTCTTTTCTTCCCCACCAGGCTGCACATAATGACTAATGGTCAACGGACACTCATCCCTTCACACCATGAGGCAGCAGAATTTTTGGAAAGACCGGCTGCTGGCGACACAAAGCTTGAGCAGATTCCTGGTTACCACTAACAACAAAGTTCAATGTTGCTCTGCAGGTGAAATGGACACACAATATTAAGGATGTATAATTAAGTCAAGTGCTTTATACCAGCTTTTAGAACCATGGTATGTAGCCAATTATGTATTATCAACTGCTGTGGTGTTATGTGACATGTATCATACAACCTCTTAGGGGTTATGTTAAATGTTTTCAGACTTTACTTTTCAGCAAGGGCAAGAGGTGTGGCAATTCTGATATAGAGGGAATCTCATTCGAGCACTGAACCACTATTGCTGATAGGGATGTACACTATCTGACCGTAGTAGAAGAGATTCACACAGCCCTGAATATTGAGATTAATATTTACACTGGATATAAAAAGTCTACACACCCCTGTGAAAATGCCAGGTTTTTGTGATGTTAAAGAATGAGACAAAGATAAATCATGTTAGGACTTTTTCCACTTTTAATGTGACCTATAATGTAAACAATTCAATTGAAAAACAAACTGAAATCTTTGAGGGGGAAAAATGAAAAATAAAAACCTTACAATAACCTGGTAGCATAAGTGTGCACACCCTCTTACAACTGGGGATGTGGCTGTGTTCAGAATTAACCAATCACATTCAAACTTATGTTAAATAGTAGGATTTTCCTGACATTTTTTTTAGTTGCATCTCAGAGCAAAAGCCATGGTCCGCAGAGAGCTTCCAAAGCATCAGAGGGATCTCATTGCTGAAAGATATCAGTCAGGAGAAGGGTAGAAAAGAATTTCCAAAGCATTAGATATACCATGGAACACAGTGAAGACAGTCATCATCAAGTGGAGAAAATATGGCACAACAGAGACATTAACAAGAACTGGACGTCCCTCCAAAATTGATGAAAAGACGAGAACAAAACTGGTCAGGGAGGCTTCCAAGAGGCCTACAGCAACATTAAAGGAACTGCAGGAATTTCTGGCATGTACTGGCTATGTGCTACATGTGACAACAATCTCCCGTATTCTTCATATGAATGGGCTATGGGGTAGGGTGGCAAGACGGAAGCCTTTTCTTACAAAGAAAGACATCCAAGCCCAGCTGAAGTTTGCAAAAACAAACATCAAGTCCCCCAAAAGCATGTGGGAAAATGTTATGGTCTGATGAAACCAAGGTTGAACTTTTTGGCCATAATTTCAAAAGGTATGTTTGGCGCAAAAACAACACTGCACATCACCCAAAGAACACCATACCCACAGTGAAGCATGGTGGTGGCAGCATCATACTTTGGGTCTGTTTTTCTTCAGCTGGAACTGGGGCCTTAGTCAGGGTGGAGGGAATTATGAACAGTTCCAAATACCAGGCAATTTTGGCACATAACCTTCAGGCGTCCATTAGAAAGCTGAAGATGAAGAGGAAGTTCACCTTTCAGCACAACAACGACCCAAAGAACACATCCAAATCCACAAAAGCATGGCTTTACCAGAAGAAGATTAACGTTTTGCAATGGCCCAGCCAGAGCCCAGACCTGAATCCAATTGAACATCTGTGGGGTGATCTGAAGAGGGCTGTGCACAGGAGATGTCCTCGCAATCTGACAGATTTGGAGCGCTTTTGCAATGAAGAGTGGGCAAATATTGCCACGTCAAGATGTGCCGTGCTAATAGACTCCTACCCAAAGAGACTGAAATCAAAAGGTGCTTCAACAAAGTATTAGTTTAAGGGTGTGCACAGTTATGCAACCAGGTTATTGTGAGTTTTTTATTTTTATTTTTCCCCCTCAAAGATTTCAGTTTGTTTTTCAATTGAATTGTTCACGTTATAGGTCACATTAAAGGTGGAAAAAGTTCTGACATGATTTATCTTTGTCTCATTCTTTTACATCACAAGAACCTGGCATTTTAACAGGGGTGTGTAGACTTTTTATATCCACTGTATGGTCCAAAATTCTAAATACTTACATAAAAAACAATGCTTATTTCACATGACAAGGGTTTCTAATGACTGCAATGTTTACACCGAAATTTACTACTTTCTGCTTGATGCCAAAGTACCATGGAATTGTGCTCTTGGAACACAGTACACTGATTTCTCCATGAGACATAAAATATGTAAAATGTATATAAACCTTAAAATATATTGTTGGCAGATGAGGCAGATTAACATGTACTAAAGTGATGGCGAGAGGACAGTGTGGAGAAAGTTTTTGGTGCAATGGAACTGTCTCACGTATCTTCACTGACAATGTAACTGCTAATAGCAATAGCAGAATGTATTCTAAAGTGTTAAGAAACATCATGTCTGCCAAATTAGAGATGTCTCCAAACTCATTGTACAGCATTTCACCATACAGCAAGATAATGACCCTTTAACAATTGCCATAGCAACTAGAGATTTTTTTTCAGGGCCAACAACTGGAAGGTCCTTGACCTAGATCTCGAAGTGAATGTAAATCCAATTGTCTTTTATTTTCTGTTGAGATTTAAGGAGGGTAACCAAACGTCATGTTTTTCCTAAGACAGTCCCGTATTTCAGTCCGTTTTCAGTTGTCCCAACTTATTTAGAACAAATCATGTTTTGTCATGTATTTTCACTTGGTCCTGTGTTTTGATTGGTCCGACCTACTGCCCATTCAAATGTGACAAGTTGTCATGATTTGCCACCACTGTCAGTCTTAAAGTTCCTTAATTTTTACAGACTATAATCCAGTCACATTTTAGTTTTCACGAGCTGCCAAGCCCAAGCACCTATGCGCGTGAAATCCCACCTTGCTGTAACAACCATCCATAAAGGCAATGTTATTTGTCCAAGTAAATTTTGCATTAAAGTGCACAGCTTTCTGTGACAAACTCATTAAAGACAAGCGGACTCTGAGAAGGATTGGCTCAAAGTACAACAGGCGAAAAGTACTTTGGCTCAAAGTACTTTTGGCGAAAAGTACAACAGGCCACCGGACTCCACACACCCCCAATCAAATTAACAAAAGTGAGTAGGCATAATTCTGTTCCGTTATTAAAATTGTTGCTGTGTACACCTGAAACATAGGCTGTGTTAATTTTTCAGAGTTTAATGTGTTCATGTTATCCGGAGTGCAAACATTATTTTGTTGTTTCAATACAATTCATTAATTTGTCACATATGCAATATTCTGTTAAAGTATAGCTTTTACAGCTGAAACTTCAGCTGTAAAATGTGTTGTTCTGAAATGTGTTGTTCTGAGTGAAACACTCTTTTGTAGCTTCAATCCAATTCATTCGGTACAAACACAATAGACTTTATTTGTGTATTGGATAATACAATTTGACGTACAGTACAATAGTAGGCTGTATTTCACCCTATTGAATCTGGTCATCCTAGATTTAAGTAAAAAAGACTCCATGACTAGCGGACTACTTGACTCCAGTGTGCCAGTTCAGGGTTAACAGAAAAACAGTGAAATATTTGGAGAGGCCTGAGAAGAGGTTTTGGAAACCCTAGACTAAAGTGATTTTTGTGTTCACAGAATATGAACAACAGGTTGAGTCTGTGGCAGGATGCAGTTGTCAACCTGCGGCTCATCTGTTGGAGCAGTTTTGTGGCTTGGGTGCTTTGTTAACCCAATCTCTCTCCGTGCTGTGCAATGCCTTCTCTCACCTTCACAATCAGAGGACCTTTCAGGTAACGCCTGACCAGGATTTGACATCCTGGGTTGCAGTGGTTCTTCTGAATGGCTCCTATACACATAGAATAAACACTGAACTGCCTTCATAAACATAAAATGAAGAATTGTCATAAATACGTCCCTGAAATAAGCCTTATCCCCTACCTCAGTCCAGGTTGTCGTTGCCAAGGTGGTTTTCCAGGAGAATTGTCCACACTGCCAACTTCAAGGTTTGTCACTCTTTAAAGCCAGAAACCTGCATTGTAGTGTTAGAAATAGGGCATGGCCCTGAACGTCAGTGATTTTCCAACAATGCAGATAGTGGAACATATCTTGACACAGACCTCACCACTGTTACTACGTTCTCCCCTGTGTTATAGACCACATCGGTCCGAATGTAAGCAGAGAAATAGCCTGTGGTAGGGGTGTGTGGAGTTCTTCATAATTCGATGGGCCTTTAGTTAGACTCTGTTTTGAATATTCCAAGATTCCCTTGAATGAAATCTTGGCAGATGTGAAGAGAGGAATATGTCTCCAGTGCATACAGGTTTTTCAATATAGAGCTTACACAATGCACAATCAGATGATCTGGGTAGGAATATGGAGGTTGTGAACAGCTGAGCCGGATTTTGTTCTGTTAGTGCCTTTTTTCCATAAGAATACTTGGCACTTCTCTGGTTAGCTGATGTGCTCAGTGGAGCGCCAGTTTGTGGAGGTTATTAAAAATCTGGAATGGTCATCTGGGTCTCAACATCAAACATCATGTCATTAGTTGCCCCGTTATATTGTAGATTCCTCTCCATAAAGGTGGTTTGCCAACTAAGGACAGTTAATGTCAAGTTATGTGTGTTCTGAAGCACAGCTAATGCCTTTCTATTTGTTATAACGCCACTTTCTCAATCCAGACTCTTTTCACAAATTCAAAATATCTCTGTGAGTGTGGTATCTTATTCAAAATATCTCTGTGAGTTTGCCTGGAGCAAAGAGTTTGGCTAGTTAGGCAAGTACAGCTTGACCAATTATATTAACAACGGAGACATTTTATGTGTCTGGTTTAATATCAATACATCTGATACAAAAAAGCATTCTGAAAGCAGATTAAGGACAAGGTGATTCTACAGATTTTAATTGAAAAGTTTATGGATAATGAACACTGTCTTTAAACTGAACAACTACTAAATGTTTAGAAATCAATTACATAAATAGCGTTTGGCCGTTAATGTGAAATGAGACAACTTTATTAATGACAAATACATAAGAAATACCTGTATCTTTACTGTGTATAAAAAACAGCAACTGAGATGAATCCAAATCCATGAATGATTACCCCCAACAATAAGTAAATCCGCAGACCTAAAATTCAATTTTCAGAAAGCTCACAGTTGTACTGCGAGGCGCCATTCAAAGCTCATGAGGATTTGGACTTAAGACGACTTAGAGGTGATTTATGCAGTAAACCAAATGGCTATGCTGGGAATAGAGGGGAGGGAAAGTGAAACACCGGTATGCCTTAAAGAGGGAGCCTGTCTGTGTCATGACTCACTGAAGCAATGCGCTGCATGACAAGCAAAGACACCGGCGAGCATCAGATTGCCACAGGATGTGTTCCAGTGGGCGAATCTAGTGTCTATTTCTCTCTAAATCAGCGCTTACCTCCTACCCTCTGTCACCAGGGACTGGTTTGTGTCTGTGAAAGAATGATGGTGTAGGCTAAAGTGTCAAACTGCTTATCAATGCCCTCTGAGCATAACAGTTCTAAATTTATCTGACAAAAAAAAAATTTACATTAATGTTTCAGTTTACTTGCTGTGAACAACATTTTTTATATAAAATATTTCTCTGTTAAATGGGGATGTCATCAATATATATTGCTGTCAAACAAGTCACCACAGTTAATTATGTTATCTTCTGAAGTTAATAAGGATTAACCACAATTCTAGAATGTGTTCAAATTTTTCTTCCTTAAATAAAAACATCATAGCGGTGCATTAAGACACACTGTGTTTTATTTTCAAAAATTGTGTTTGACTTGGAATTATGTAACTGTCTTTTCTGAATTAAGTAAGCTGTCTTTTTTGAAGTTGGTCCATTAGACCAGGGTGTCACTGCCCCTATATTACCACAATTATTAGTTGACCATGTATTTATTAGTTGGCAGCATTTATTAGTTGACCATGTAAATCTAAATAGAAGTTTCCTGTTTCCTCAGAACCCATGTTTCTACCGTCTGCTACCGTTCTCATTCAGGCCTGGCATGTATTGTGTGCTTCTGGTCCTGCACATTATTACGATTGGATTTGGGTCAAGACTTTTTAAGAATCTCCTGGTGTACCTCAGAATTCCACCACCATGCTTGACTGTTGGAATAAGGTTCTTTTTTTGGTGGTAGGCAATGTTAGGTTATCAACCAACATAAGTTTTGATTGTGACCAAACAGGTACATTTTCTCCGTCCAGAAAATGGCCTTCCAGAAACATTCAGGTTCGTCCTGTTGGTCTTTGGCAAAGTAAAGGCAGGACGTTTGGGTTAAGTTTAACAACAAAATGTCCCCTGAGATCTCCTTTCCTCCCAGCATGGTGTGTATTGCATTTAACTGAATGGGCAACACCATACTCAGTCCCATGCAAACTCTTTCCTAAGCATCTGTTCGTCGATTAGTTCAATCGGTACACAATTATTTACTTACCTGATTCTACTTACCTACAGTGCTTGAGTTTATCAATGCAACTTGGTGATCACTTATTTCTGCACCTGCACTAATTGCTTTTTAATTATGTTTTTCTACTAAATGCATGATTTCCTCTAAATCTACATATGGAATAAGTGACTATAAACCTGTTGTGTCAGACAAAAATTACTTGTTCTCATTAAATAAATATTTCATGATGACCACTAAAGAAATCTACAAAAAAGTTTGGGGTCACCTAGAAATTTAATAAAAACATTAATAGGAAATATAGTAGTTGACAAGGTTGGAAATAATTATTTTTAGTTGGAAAAATAATTGCTTCCTTCAAAATTTCTAGAGATTTTCCCCAATGCTTCCCGAAGCACCTCCCACAAGTTGAATTGGCTTGATCGGCACTTGCGTACCATACGTCAAACTGTTTTCACAACAGAGTTGAGATCCGGTGACTGTGCAGGCCACTCTATTATAGGCAGAATACCAGCTGACTGCTTCCCTGAATAATTCTTGCGTAGTTTGGAGCTGTGCTTTTGGTCATTGTCCTGTTGTACATGGAAATTGGCTCCAATCAAGCGCCATCCACAGGGTATGGCATGGTTTTACAAAATGGAGTGATAGCCTTCCTTCTTCAAGATCCCTTTTATCCTGTATAAATCTCCCACTTTACCACCACTAAAGCCACCCACACCATCACATTGCCTCCACCATGCTTGACAGATGGCGTCAAGCACTCCAGAATCTTTTCATTTGGTTTGCGTCTCATGAACGTTCTTCTTTGTGATCCGAACACCTCAAACTTAAATTAGTCTGTCCATAATACTTTTTTCCAATCTTACTCTGACCAGTGTCTGTGTTCTTTGATGAATTTTAATTGTTTCTTTTTATTGGCCAGTCTGAGTATGCATTTTTCTTTGCAACTCTGCTTAGAAGTCTGGCATCCCAGAGTCACCTCTTCACTGTTGACGTTGATACTGGTGTTTTGTGAGTACTATTTAATGAAGTTGCAAGTTGAGGACCTGTGAGGTGTCTGTTTCTAAAAATAGACACTCTAATGTATCTGTCGTCTCTGTCGTCGCACCGGGGCCTCCCCCTCCTCTTTCTATTCTGTTCTGTGGGATTCGTGCGCAATGTTGTGCGAGATCTTCAGTTTGTCAATTTCTCGCATGGAATAGCTTTCGTTTCTCAGAACAAGTATAGACTGATGAATTTCAGAGGAAAGTTCTTTGTTTATGCCCATTTTGAGCCTTTAATCAAAGCTACAATTGCTGATGCTCCAGACACTCAAGCTGCCATTGGAATACAGGAATGATGTTTGCTGATAATAGGCCTCTGTATACCTGTGTAGATATTCCATTAAAAATCAGCGGTTTCCAGCTACAGTAGTCATTCACAAAATTAACAGTGTCTACAATGTCTACATTTCTGATCAACTTTTCTTTTGAAAACAAGGAAATTTCAGCATGACCCCAAACTTTTGAACGGTAGTGTGTATATCTCTTTAAAAAGTTAATGAGTCAAGTCAATGATTAAGATGTGTCCTCAGACGCAAATCTTTTCAGGCTGTTCTCCTTTGTAAAACATTGTTTTATCAACCAGGAAGTATTCTCCAGCTAGGAGAATTATATGCTAGGAGGAGAGCACATTTCCTACAAACAACCACGTTTGAGCTTGCAGTTAGACACCTTTCCACAAGGAGCCACTAGAGAGCAATAAGACCATGTTTCCCTGTCCATCATCCCATACATCCACTTCGGAAGGCACTCAGCCAATTTACACCATCCTGTGTGGGACACCTGGGCACTGTTGGTAGCATGAAGGCATTGTAGAGAACACTAATTGATTTTCTGGTTTAGTGGTTAAAATATGCAGGTGCATAGGTTGATGGATAGGGTGCATATGCAGAAGGATATGACAAAGTGGGAGTGAAGGTATGTATAGCAGAGATTGATATGTATGTGATTGATGGACGGTGGCAATAATTGCCCACTATAAATAGTTTTGAAGTAGAGCCGGCCGGATGGGAAGAGAGATGTGACAGGTCTACAGTATTCACTGCTTCTCTTCATCCTGTGAAAAGCTCCTACTGAGAGAGGGATGAGGAGCAAGAAAGAAAGAGGAAGAGAAGAGACCCCATAATGGGCCCTCTTAACCAGCCATGCTATTAGCAACCAGCACTATCAGGCACCCACATCTGCCGGGTAAACAGTGGGTGGGGTCAGAGCCTGATGCAGGGAGTTTTTCTAGCAGTCGCCGCAGAATGGACAGAGTGGGCGAATAATAACCAGGCTTCTGGAGAGGCTGTTCTCAAGTGCCAACTAAAATACTCTATTCACATTTGCAATGCAAATTAAGATAAGGGGACAGGTTAAAAGCATCTGGTGGAAAGTTACTGCATCTTAGATTTGAGTTTCTTGTTTGTGCTGCTGCAGTAGCAGGTGCACATATTGCTGACAATTCAGGTGTACCAACTGGTTGCAAAACATTAGCATAGATGAAAACTTCTGACCTAACCAAAACAAAATAATTTTCAGGAATACAAAACAAACAATTAAAAACACACAATTATGAAACTGAATGGGAGTGTCTGGGAAACCCCATGGGTGATGCAAATGGACCAACGCTGCCCATGGGGGAAACAATATGAGCAGATACTTCTGAGTCCTATTCTCTACACGAAGTAGAAATTCGTAAATCGTACATTCTGTTTGGTCAGTTAGCTTGTGAAGCTATCCTTGTATTTTCCGTATAAAACATGTCATTCTGATACATTGTTATTTCTCAAATATACTATAAAAATGTGGAAATCAAAGTCTTACGGCTGTCAATTCTGGCTCCCAGCATGCATCAGCTGCCTGCAGTTGCTCCCTTGGCACAGAGAAACAAAAGACCAGTCTGTGGTAATTTAATGCAGCTAGTCCAGCCGCCCAGGCCTCTGCATGATCCTGTGGGAGTGATGGTTCCCGTGTAAGTGAGTCTGAATGCTTTATCCCATGGCATTAGGCCTCCATGTTTGAGTTAATACCCCAGAGTAGAGCCTCTATCTGCCAGCATTAGTGTCTAACACTCCACTGCAAAGCAGGGAGGAGGGAGCTCACACTTCCATTCCATCACTTGTCGTCACACTCTCTTCTAGGTTACATATATCTATATATATATGGCATCATTAGATTTTCTTTTACTACTGACTTTTGAACTGATTATTGTTGGATATAGCTAAACTAAAGGACAGTTATTTACTTGGTCATTTCTTGGTTTGGGGTAGATCTCTGTGGTCACACGGATGTCTATAATCACTATAATTAACAAGGGTGCTACATTAGCTTCTTCTGACAGATCAATCAGCCTCTCTCTTAATACCACTAATAACTTTTTAGACCCCATCTGATGTGTGGTTTTGTTGGGATGGCAATTTGACATGCTGGGCTGTGTCCTCTGCACTGGAAGAGCGATGTCATCCCTGAATTAGACCTGACAGGGTTATTTCATTTGTGCTCAGTGGGTGCACCAATAAAGAGAGAAGGATCAAATTAATAAAGGAGATTCTTTCTCCGAGACAAGTCCAGGGGGAAATTTCATTAGCAGAGGGGAAGATGAC
>JACXGI010001148.1:44759-102295 GCA_016801175.1 Esox masquinongy
TGTGTGTGTGTGTGTGTGTGTGTGTGTGTGTGTGTGTGTGTGTGTGTGTGTGTGTGTGTGTGTGTGTGTGTGTGTGTGTGTGTGTGTGTGTGTGTGTGTGTGTGTGTGTGTGTGTGTGTGTGTGTGTGTGTGTGTGTGTGTGTGTGTGTGTGTGTGTGTGTGTGTGTGTGTGTGTGTGTGTGTGTGTGTGTGTGTCTGTCAGTCTGCATGTCTGCGTCTTCTGCCCCATTTGTGTTAAATATTCTCTGTTAAAATGCCTTCCTTGGACTGTTTTGTTTTTACATTCATTTCCACAACATCAAAAAGCAGTCTTCCTCGGTCCTTCTCCAAATGTTGAGAGTCTTTATCCTTTGCAGCCGAAATGTCACAATATTGACGAAAACATTGTTCAGTAGAAGGGTTGCTTGGATTCTGTAGATATTCTCTACTCGTTTCATTTTATCGGCTTAAGGATTTCTATCTCCTTGACAACTACTAGCTGTTGGTCTTGTCTGTGAGGTCATATATCATATAAAAACATAGTGAGTGTAATGTATAATGGCTGTGTAGGTGGATGTTATGGGGGTGGGATTAGCAAGATGTATCACTGTTAGAAAACTGGCAGTTAGCTAGTACATTCAACACGTAATTTATCCCTAATTCCCTGCTAATGGCTTTCTAAATGAGTCTCGTTGAGAAACTAGATCAATCATTAGGTGATTTCTCCCATTTCTCTTGGTAGTAAACATGCATTATTGAAAAAAAAACTATGATCCAGAGTGAATTCTGAGCTTTAAATAAATACACTTTTAGGGATGATTGCCACTATCTTTCCTTGTCCTTCATCAGTTTTGCTTTTCATGTCTTTCCTCCTGCTTTAACCTCTAGTCCACAGATCTACCGTCTGGACAGGAGCTTTTCGACCTGGCTTTACTGCAGCTGGTCCAAGGATTCTTTCTATTTGTCAGAGTTAAAATGTAAAGCATAACAAGACACAGATTTCACCTTACCCTTCAAATTAAAAATAGGGACAAAGTAATTGGTTCAGTCTGTTCGTTTGTGCGCTTAATTGTTCACGTTGGTCAGAGATGATTTCTTTGGTCCTAATCTACATACATTGACAAAATTTGGGTGAATCATGTGTCTTACTGTTCAGAAACTGCATTTTCAAAAATCTGATCTAAAAAGACCATTAAAACACATGCTTGCATAGTTATACAGTATATAGACTATTCACTAGTCAAGACAAGCCGTTGTGTAATTCAGTGGTCAGAGCAGATTTCTTTGAATCCAAAGGCTTTGAGTTTGTGGCCAGGTTGATGCTGTACTTTGTGATTTTATGAAAATGTCCCTACTCATTCAAAACAGCACTGTAGTTTATTTACTGTACTTCTAAACAACTCTCCATAACTCAAGATATAAATGTATATCCCCAGGAATCTGACTGAGATTAAATGGTTACTAGGCTGCTATGGAGAATTATCATTACGTTGGAATACGGTGATGTTATCCCTTATACTATTCTATTAAAACAATTCAATTTGGACATGATTCAACCAAAACTTGGGTGAATGACGCCTTACAGTTCATAACTGTCATTTTCAGAATTACATTGATTGACACAAGAAGGCATATAAATCCATTGATACGAGTGTTTGCATTTTTTTTATGGATGTGCTTGTTGCGACAAGCTGCTCAGTAGCCCAAATATAGTCTTGTGCTCTTTTGTGTTCTTATGGTTAGTTTTGTTCTTTCATGTTCTTTTGGGTGTTCTTTGTGGTTATGTTCTTTTGGGGTGTTTTGTGTTCTTGTGGGTTCTTTTAGTTACCTTTGGGTAACTGTTTTGGGTACTTGTCAGTTATTTTGCGTAATGTGGGGTGATTAGTAGGACCCCAATATCTTGCTCAGTTTATTTTTCTGGGCAATGTTTGCTTTCCCAAATCAGCAGGTTAGGTGGAATGCTCTCAATGAATGATTTATAAAAGAAAACCACAATTGTGCAGCCGATATTGGTTTTGGTGACCTTTATTAAAATTAATGTCAGTTCATTGATCCCAGGACAGCTTATCCATTATTTCAGTGGGTTTGTCTTTAAGTGAAGGCGTGCACATGGTGGTGTTTCTATGAAAGTCAATCACTGTTTCCTTCATCTGTTTTACTTTCAGTGTAAAGTTAGATCATTCATGCCAAAGACTGAAATAAGACAGGTCCGTGCTCAGTCTCATCCCCTCTAAGAAGACTAACCAAAGCAGTGTCGTTGACGTATTTGGTCAGGTGGCAGCCTGGGAACTACAAAAACTATTCGTACATGGTATGAACTGTACTGGTGAGAGTAGGCTGGCATGTGGAGTTCGGATGGAGTATCTACAGACTCAGTCCAACAATTCCTAACAGCTTGCAGCAAGCTTTCCTCATACACATTCATGCTAATTCCCCAGATTTCAATCCAATTGACTCGGAGGGCCGGTGCTGTTTTGGTGGCATGTGGAGGACCAACACCATATTAGGCAGGTGGTCATAATTTTTTGGCACATCTGTGTATACAAACATTAACCATTGTTGGTGGTATGGTTCTTCTTGTTGTTATGCCTAACAACAACTCTGTTTTAGGCATCGGGCACGCTTGGTGAATTCACAACTGATTCCAAGAATTGTGAAGCAACTCCAAAGTGCAAATTGCGTCATGATCCACATTGAATTAAATGATGGCTTAAGAGTGCAACAGAGAAAGCTTTGACCTGTCTTCTTTCAAGTCATTTGAACAATAAAGGAGTAAGTAAAGCAGTCGTGATCTCTGGCCCTATTCTCCCAGCCTCTCGCTACAATAATGGTCGCTAGAGAGAGAACATTAAATTCAGCTGATTGTGGGAAGTCTACTCATGGCTAAAAAAATCACTGCTGCTTTTGGAGAAATTCCAAAGTACATCGGAGCCAGTGGGGAACCATCGAGGCCTTCTACGTCGTCAAAGAATGCACAAGGATGGGGAAAAAAATATTTTGTTAATTTAGATTATCATTTTGCATTATATTGCTGTTTTTTAATGATTTAATCTTTTCAGTCCTTTCAACTGTGTCACAACCCTCCTCCGTGACGTGTGTGTTTTGAGTTTTTTCATTGGTCTCGTTGCTGAATATGTTTGCCCCTGCGCGCTTGATTCTGTCTGTGTTTGTTGTCTGTCTGTTCCTGTCTCCCGGGCAACGAGTGAGGGGGCGTGTCGTCTGCACTGGGGTTTTTCCTTTGCCCAGCTGCTCCCTATCCACAATCACTCACCTGTTCCTGCCCTGCTAATCACCAGCGGTATTTAGGAGAACTCCTGACGTCCCGTCCCTGCCGGATCGTTAAGTAGCCTCAGTAGGTTCATTGCGTACCAGCTAAATTCTGTGCTTCGTTTTTTCCCTGTCTTTTCGTGTTTGTCTGTTTGTTCCAGTTTCGTCATTCTTTTTTCCATACCCTGCCTAGACACACCTGCCCCGGGACATTCACCTGTCTCACCTGGGTTACCGGACCTGCCCTGCCATGCCACTGGGATATCGGACCTCTGACCTACGACCCTGCTCCTCACCCCAACCCCTCCTTAACATCTCTCACCGTAGTTGTTGGCTGTTTTCAATAAATCCTCTTTATTTACTTACTGTGCCCGTCTGCGTTTGGGTTCCGGTCTCGAAAGCCTGACAAATGGTCTTCTGATTACATATCTTCAGTTTGGGTTGAAAAGAGAGCAGCTAATATCTAAGGGAAAATAATATCCAATCAGAATTTTTATTTGGTGATTTAAAGGCAGCTCAATTTACTGCACTGACAAAATTTCATGTCTTAAAGTAATGATGACTGTTGTTACCCTTTGCTTGTTTAAGATGTTCTTGCCATAATATGGACTCCTGGAGTACAGACATAATGACATTCTTCCCTAAACCAACCCTACCTTGTCAGAACACAACACATTAGGCAGTAAAGAAATTCCACAAAATAACTTAACAAGGCATACCTGTTAATTAAAATGTATTCCAGGTTATTACCTCATGAAGCTGGTTGAGAGAATGCAAAGAGTTTGAAAAGCTTCATCAAGGCTTCAGTGTTGGTACTTTGAAGAATGTACAATATGAAATACATTTTGATCTTATTAACACTATTTTGGACGCCACCTGTGTTTTTTCATAGATTTGATGGTTTCACTATGTATTATTCTACATGTGAAAAAAACTAAAAAAAATAGCCTTGATCGGAAGGTGTGTCTCAACTTTTGACTGGTACTGTATATATGCATATGTACAGACGAGTGACAAACCAACTGAAAATCAACAATGTCTCAGTAAGGTTTTGGGCCACCACAGGCTATCAGAGCAGCTTAAACACACCTTGGCATAGATTCTGCAAGTCTCTGGAACTCTACTGGAGGGATGGAACATGATTCAAAAGATATTCCCTCATTTGATGTTTTGATGATGTGCTGGAGAGCGCTATCAAACATGTCAGTCCAAAAATTCCCATAGGGGCTCAATTGGGTTGAGATCAGTTGACTGTGAAGGCCAGGGTATATCATTCATAAAATCCTGTTTCCAAAAATGTTGGGACGCTGTGTAGAATGTAAAGAAAAACCGAATGCAATGATGTGCAAATAATTTAAACCCTATACTCAATAGAAAATAGTACAAAGACAACATATCAAATGTTGAAAAATAGAGAAATTTTACTGTTTCTTGAAAAATATATGCCCACTTAAAATTTGATGCCAGCAACGCATTTCACAAAAGCTGGGACAGGAGCAAACAAAAAGACTGGAAAAGTTGTGTAATGATAAAAAAGAAAAACCAAGTGGAACATCACAACACTACTTGGGTAAATTGGCAACAGGTCAGTGACATGATTTGGTTTAAAAAGAGCATTCCAGAGAGGATGAGTCTTGCAGAAGAAAATATGGGGAGGGGTTCATCACTCTGTGAAAGACAACTCAGGCAAATAGTGCAACAATTTAATAATAACGTTTCTCAATGTAAAATTGCAAAGTGTTTGGGGATCTCAATTAAATATTCAGAGAATCTGGAGAAATCTCTGTACGCAAGGGACAAGGCCGAAAACCAATATTGGATGGCCGCGATATTCGGGCCCTCAGGCAGCACTGCATTAAAAACGGATATGATTCTGTAGTGGACATCACTGCACGGTTTCAGAAACACTTCTGAAAACCATTGTCTGTGAACACAGTACGTCACTGCATTCACAAAGGCAAGTTAAAATTCTGCCGTGCAAAGAAGAAACCATATATAAACAAGATCCAGAAATGCTACCGCCTTCTCTGAGCCAGAGCTCTTTAAAGATGGACTGAGGCGAAATGGAAAACTGTCCTGTGGTCTGACAAATCAACATTTTAAATTATTTTTGGGAATCATGGATGCTGCTTCCTCCACCGCATCCACTATAGAGGAGAGGGATCATTCAGCTTCCTGTCAGCACACAGTTCAAAATCCAGCATCTGCAATGGTATGGGGGTGCATTAGTGCACATGGCATGGGTGACTTGCACATCTGTGAAGGCACTATTAATGTTGAACAATATATGCAGGTTTTGGAGCAACATATGCTGCCATCCAGACATCTTTTTCAGGGAAGGCCTTGCTTATTTCAGGAAGACAATGCCAAACCACATTCTGCGCGTATTACAACAGCATGGCTCCATAGTAAGAGTCTTGGTGCTAAACTGGCCTGCCTGCAGTCTAGACCTGTCACCCATTGAAAACATCTGGCACATTATGAAACAAAAAATATGACAAAGGAGATCCCAAACTGTTTAGCAGCTGAAATCCTATAGCAAGCTTGAATGGGAATTTTTCAAAACTACAGCAATTGGTCTCCACAGCTCCCAAACAGTTAGAGTACTGTTAAAAGAAGAGGTGATGCAACACAGTAGTAAACATGCCCCTGTGCCAACTTTTTTGAAACATCAAATTCAAAATGGCATGTATTTTTCCAAAAACTATAACATTTCTCTGTTTCAACATTTGATATGTTGCCTTATTTTCAATAAGGGGATAAATGATTTGCACATTATTGCATTCTGTTTTCATTTGCATTTTATGCAGCTTCCCAACTTTTTGGATGTGGATGGGGGCATTGTCATCCTGGAATGGAAACAATAATGAACCCCCTTTCAAAATCACTCAGGTCGTTTCCTTTTGCCATCTTGATCCAAACCAAGGTCAACCAGGGCTGCTCAGCATATTTATACATGCCACAGAGCATGATAGGATGTTCATTGCGTCATGCATTATATCTGTATGGAAGCATCAGCATTTGTTATGTTCATCCACTCATCCAGGTTTGTCCTTTAATTTGTCATCACTAACACTAAAGGCCATTTTACTGTAATTACATTTTTTTTGCAACACCTAAATAGGTCAAAAAAATCCTGTCAAATTGCTTATTGATCTTTGTTTTATCCATCTTAAAATTCCATATGTTAACTTAATACAAATTGCAATTTAAGGGGAAAAGAAGGGCAAACACTCCGGAGAGTTAAAATCTGTCTCCATTCCAAAGCAATTTGGAGTTCTGGCTTTAAGTCTTTAGTTAGGAAATAACTCTACAGAAACAGTTTTGGATGTATATATTTCCCACCATCTGCCAAGAGAGGTGCACTCAATAAACTCACTAACTTAATGCAATACCTTTACAATATTAGAAGTGATAATCCTGGCATTTTAGTTTGGATATGGCAACAAGGAAGCTGGACTGTATACAGTAAAGGGGTTCTGTGTTGATCTGAACTTGACCTAGTTAATTACCAATCCTGCTTTGTAAAATGTAAGATATAGCAAGGTCACAACTGATTGATTTTACCTCTACCTGTGGTGATTTTTCTCTGGATATTAGTGACTATTCTCCTATTGACAGTGTCAGAGATGTAAGGATTCCTAGAGCTTAGCCCTGCTTCATCACTAATATGAACTTAAAAAATAATGTTTTTCTGCTTGAGATTTATCAACGTGACCTTGAATATATGTAATTAACACCAGAATCTGAATTACTTTTAAGTTACTACTCAAAGCTTTTTGTGCTATTGCAGATAATTGTAACATTTGTTGAAGAAAATATCTTCTCCCTGGTTTACATTACTTCAGATCTGAGGTTGTAGAGCACAAACGAGAAATGCTCAATTGGTCAGGGCTAGTAAAACAAACTCAGATCCTGATAATCAGGATAAGAATATGACGTTTTGAGTTAAAGAATAGTCTATGTAGGGATGATGAGTGATGTTATAGGCGTACATACTGTGAAAGCGGGACATAGTCCTAACAGTGGATATAAAGAACATCACAAGCTATGAGCTCCTGAGTGAGTCGGCAATCACCAACCAACACCATTGTGAAACTAGGTCTGCGACATGCACAGACCAGTGCTTAGTACAATGGGCACATGCTACCCAGGATTGGAAGTCTATTCATGTGACCATCTACTAAGGATTGTTGAGTAGACAATAACTGTTGTGAAGTTCCCAGCTGTCTTAGAGAATCAACAACTAATTCCCTACAGTGGTTCTCAACCTTTTTTGGGCCAGCGCCCCCCTATTCATTATCCAGGTCTCTAACCGCCACTCATCAAATAAGATGTAGGCTAATTGCCCTGAATATTAATGATGATTATTATTATTGTTATGCTCGTTATGATTATTATTATTGCTGTTATCATCAAAAACGCACATAATTGAATGACAAACAACAGTATTAGTTTCCCAGGGAAATGAACAGCAGCCAATCAGAAACAGCTACATAACAATTTAACATTCAAGTCTAAGTTAAACAACAGCCAATCAGAAGTGCCAAACAATAAACTTTCTTATGAATTGTTCCAACGGAAAACTGGCTGGCACTTAGCTGGCACTTATCAAGGTGTAACAGGAGAAGAATGAACTTCCAAAGGAAATAAGTAAAAAACCTTTGAAAGTTAGTGAGAGCCTTGCGCCTGGTTGTATTGCAGTCAGGTCAACAAAGCCACTTGTATTGAATAGTGTTTTAATGTGCGTCTGGACGCTGGACGCTAAATTGCGTCCAGCAAGTCCGACAACGTCCAGGGGAAGTCCGACAGCGGAATATCCCTCTTGTAAATGTGTAACCACTGCGATAACAAACCGTTCACAGTGTATCCCTCAGAGAAATGAACACTTTTAAGAGAAATTATTCCACGGGTAATACCAAGAAAGAGAGCATCCATTTACCAGAGTTTACATAGTAAACACCATGTGGATGAAATTTTATAGACAATACTCTGACGTCCCGTTCTCTGAACACCCCCTGGGAGGCACCGCCCCCGTTGAGAAACACTGCCTTACAGCATGATGTTACAGGGCGTGGTCCTTCCTATTTCACAACTTTGTTAGGGTGTAAGTGGACCCACAAACCTCACTGTATTTGAGAAAACTATTCCATCTATATGAACATCCTGTATGAATCTGAATAAAACCTCAACTTCTCAACTAATCTGTCATTTAATCCTTTGTTTGTGGTGAATATCTAAAATAAAAGCCAATAAAGCAAGAGGAATATATTGTGGCGAGCTGGCATGAAATAATAGAGCATTAGACAGAGACTGGTATTTTATACAATTCCTGTGTTCCTTACACCACACAACCCCAGAAAAAGTGACAATTTAATACACAATTCAACAAGGAACATGAACACCGGCCATGTAAGTCTCGGTCACGGTAACCACAGTTTTGATTCTCACACTGTCCCAATCCCCTGAACACAAACAACCCATAACTTCAATAACCACATATATTAAGTAGAATAACTAAGCATGAACACACCACAATACTGCTTTAGAGCTGATTTCTGTTTGTCCCATAATCCTTTGCAACAATGAATAATTAGCACTTGCCCCTTCAGATCACTACAATATGTATAACACTAGATATGTACTGCTGCAGTGTTAGTTTGAGTCTAACTTACTGCTCTTCTAGCAAAAACTCTCTGTTTCCCCACCTTCTTGTCCAATAAATCATACCAAAAATGTATAAACAAAAATACATTGTTTTCTAAGTCTCAGAGTTATGATTAAGTATTTTTTTGAAATAACTGTTCTGTTGTATCAATGTCTTGCTATTTCGTTTAATGGCATGTTGTATTAACATGTTACTGAACTAACAAATGTACTGAAACGCAAAAGTGGATTCCTTTACCGAAATAGAGCCTGTCAAACTTTGAGTAGAAAATTGTCCAAAACACTTTCATGTCTGTTTTGGATTATAGGAATATAATCTATATGCAAGCAGCAGGTTCTATACTTCCTTATGCATTTATATGTTATAGTGAAAGTTGGGATGGGCCTCCCTGTATATGAGATGAGAAAAGAAGACTTTTATTTATTAAAAAATTGCTCTTCTGAAACAAACAGCAATTATACTACAAGACCACAGTATTGGTTAGTACTTCGTATGTGAAGGAAAACTTCTGAACTAGGTCAAAACAGTGGCACTCTCCTTGCACCCCAGAAGTGGAATAAGCTGCAATAACCTTGCTGTTTAGCTTAAAGAAAAATTTCTCCTGGTAATTTGTTGTTGCTTTTTTTCTGAAAAATGTGCTTAAAATTCATACATTTAATAATATGTTGATCTTTTACCATAAATGAGAATGTCATTTCATCATGTGTATTTCTAACAGTCTGTTATTGTGAAAAAATATAATAAAATAATACAAGGATACAAACATACTGTATTGGTACAAAGAGCCAGACATGCTGCATGAATATTCAGATGTGGCTTGTTGAAAGCTAGTTAATCATTGGGACATTATGTCCATTGCTTGCATCTATATTAAGTAATGCATTTGAAGAAATGATCTATACTGCAATTCATTCAGGCAATTCAAGTCTGCTTTCCTGGGACCTTGCTATGCAAGTACCATTTAGTGTAAACCTGTCTGTATCTAAAGGGGCTTTTTATGTATGCTATGCCTTTGTTTCAATGCAATTTTTGCGTAGAAGAATAGGTAACATTGTTATTACCCTCAGCTTTTTGACAGTGGCCATTTTGTCTGTTTCCCATTTGAAGATGAGCCCTAAAACCCATCTAACCCATGAAGAGTTCAAGAAAGCGCAGCTTTGGGTGCTGAGTTGTGTTATGCTCTTCTGTGCTATGTTGTGCTGGGTTTTGCTGTGGGGCAGAACTGTGCTGAGAGCGAGGTCATCTCTGTGATGTCTTCTGAAGCCTCCCAGTTCTCCATCATTCACTGGGGAGCGGACCCGTCGTGCTTTTGGGAAAGGAAGGCTATCATCAGAGTACAAGTTGAATTTCCATAAAGACAACTTTGTTTCCTAATTAATCTCCTGGCTACGGCTCCCTGCTCCGCTCCTGTCACTTCCTCGGAATGAAACACGGCTGGCAATTTGTTAAATCAATTATTACGGAGAGGAAGCAGGCTTTTGGTGTGCATGCACACACACATACATAGGGTATGCAGCAAACACATGGATGAGATACTTAGATAGTAAAGTAGACGGGCTGCTGTGGAGAGGCGTATGGCCTTCCCTGTGAAAATAGAAATGTGTTGTTGCTGCTGTGGATCAGGAGAACAGAAGAGAAAATGAATTTGTGCTTGTTGACAGGCAGAGAGCTTGGCAAACATGAATCTGATGAGGACTCTCCTTGGCCTTTTGTCCTGAGCTCCAACAAAACAGCACAGTGGCTCCCCAAGAGATACAATCCACACAGAGATGAGTGGACCAACTGTACCTCCATTTTCAGAAGACAAAATCCACACTGGCATGGATGCATATGTACCTTGGACACAGAAACATTTTCCATCCCTATTTGTACACAGTCAAAAAAAGATTTATCTTGTACCCAGACAAAAAAAGATTTATCTTGTACCCAGACGAAAAAAGATTTATCTTTTTTCGACTGGGTACAAATAATGATGCAAAATGATAATAACGATGGAAAATGATAAAAAAGATAAGAAAAGATTTATCTTTCTTTGATTGGTTTTTAAATTAATATATTATTTTCTTTACATAATCATTTCATCTAAACAAAAACAACATTTAAATATAATATTTTTGGGGTTTTCATACACTTACAATTATATTTTGATTATTTATTGAAGATTGTATTTGTTTGTTGATCTTTGGAAAATACTTATTTTGGATGCAACAGGAGTTAGCTAGAATGATATGTTCATTAATAGGCTGTCATAAAAGCTAGCCAAAGAGCCATTTGGTTGAAGTTGAAGTCTATAATGTACATATTAACATACATATTAAAGGAGTTACAAAGGAGTTACAATTTAAAGAAAAGTCCATAATATATAGGCAGTAATAGCGAAAAGATAGTGATTCATTAGGCAAAAAAATGAGGGGGCCAATATTATTAATTGTATTGAATTGTTATTTAACAAGATAAATTTAAAGGGGAATTATATTAATTAAAGGGCATTATTAATTATATAGCCATTATTATAGCATATGAATAAATCCATAATCTATTTACAGTAAGAGTGGGGTGCGCACAAAAGAAAATCCTAAAACTCAGTGCATAGGCAGTTCAACCAATGTAATCTAACCAAGCAACAACCGCCGCGCACACAGCCTAGATCAGCTGGTGAGTTGCAGTAAAAAAAACGAGTGTGGGTCAGACAGGAGGCAGGCACCGAATTTGCTTCGGCTCAGCCTGATAGACTACCGTATTTTTTCGGGCTATAAAGCGCACCGGGTTATAAGGCGCAATATCAATGATCGACTGCTAACGGGTCTATTTTCATACATAAAGCGCACCGGGTTATAAGGCGCATTAAATGAAACAAAACTCAGATAAATCAAACTTTATTCAACTCTTTCACAATAACTCTCAACATTGTTCAGTTGTAACACAGGAAATACAAAACAATACACTCACTTTTTCAGTTTATTCCTCTACCACAAATCCATCAAATTTTTCATCTTCAGTGTCTGAGTTCAACAGTTGGGCGATTTCCTGACTACGGAGCGAGAGCGCGAGGCTCCTGACTACGGTGGCCGTAATGCTCAATCAAGCAGTGCAGCTTCGTAGCTTACCAAGGCCGTGCTAAAACATTTTGACAGATTTTTGAGCGCCGTGTACCACATAAAATCGGTTCTAGGTCAGAAAGCACAACCAGAATTAATTCATACATTAGGCGCACCGCATTTTAAGGCGCACTGTCGATTTTTGAGAAAATTAAAGGATTTTAAGTGCGGCTTATGGTCTACATTGCACATAACATCTTTTCTTTAACCACCAGTCAGAAACATACTATTTTGCTTTGCTAATTTAAGAAACAGACTGCAGACTTCTTAGTCTCTCCTCCCATGCCTATAGAAAAGTAAACACTATTTGAAGTTGTTGTTTTGCCCTTTCCTCGTTTCCCTCCCATAGCCAGGTTCTATCAAATCCTTTAGTTTTCACAAATACACATTGTTGATCGCATAAATGTGGCTGAGAGCAACTTACAATTCTGTAAGAGATGATTTATTCCTTCAAAACATAATTACTGATATGACATAACTATTGAATATTGTATGTAAATACATACAGTACTGTATGTGTGAGTCTGTATATACATTACTCATTGTTTTATTGACTATAGTACAACCCCATTTCCCAAAAAGTTGCGTAAAATGCAAATAAAAACAGAATCTGTTACCTGAAATCTGTAACTTCTGCAAATAACAGTTGTCCCAATAACATTGTAATGGAAGTTGCATTGTTGGCTATTTACAGGATATGACTTATCTCAGCCATCTTCTAACAAAGCAGCGTAACCATTGCAAAGTGCTCATTAAGTGATAACGATGATAGCTGGCTACCATTAGCAGACGCAATTAGCATCAGAAGCAGATAAACACATAAATATGAGCCAGCTGGTTAGCCTACTGTAACTCTGATTGCACACTGGCAACAACAGCTTGTGACTAGCTAATTTTTAGATATACATCTGAATCATGGCTAGTTATTTACTTCATCCACTGACCACCAAATGTAGAAGGTTATTAACGGAAATGTAGCCACCAGAAATGTGATTTTGTTTTGTCTTTCATGAATTTCACCTCTTTCCAGATTGGATTTGGAAAGCAGTTTTCTTTCATTGACTGGTTCCTGTTTGCAATGTCCTTTTGTCTCTCATTGTCTTTCAGAAAGTTATGTATGAGGTGTTTCATGTCTGTGCAGTTTCACATCTCTAACCAAGGACATTGCCAGGACTGGCCCTCTGGCTTTGAGCACAGCATATGCCATTTGTTCATAGAGTTGTGAATATGTGAAGCTTCCAATGTCATCAAACCAATATAGGCTAAGCAATTGTCGTGTGGTAAATAAATGTTAGATGATAAGCATAGGGATTCATTTAAATTTCTCTCAATCTCAGTTTAGAAATGGTTACACTATGACTGGGAAAGGTTAGTTAAGTTGAGATGGGTGCTCATGATCCTTAGTCCAGTTTACTGATCTATTAATAGGACTGATCAGAATATTTTTGCTAGCATGTTATGTTAGCAATGTATTATTTGTAAGGTTTCTTTTACTACTGTTGCCTGTGCTACTCCCCACCAATAGCCTGTTACTCAATATGAATGGCTATGTGAAGCGTCTGGATATTGGTGTGCACGGGAACGCTGCTGTACACACATATCGATCCATAGAAACCCAAACATGCGTATTGGGAGACATGGCTGGTGAGCATGCAGAGGAACTGGGACATTTTCAGGTTCTAGGAATCATGTACAGATCCTTGCAACAAATCCTTGCAAAAACCAAGTGATTGTGGAAGGGGCTTATTTTAAAGAAATTAACCCTCGGTTCTCCATGTCACGGTCTATGGTAGGCAGGACACGAGGGGCAGAGTGAGAGTAAGGTAACATCCTTTTAATGTACTTTTGTAAACCAAAACAAAAAAAGGAGAGGAAAATCAAAACTGAGGCACAACACAACTGGCACAAACAATGATCCACAAAACCAAAGCAAACGAGGGCAACTTAAATGGGGTCCCCAATTAGAGACAACATGGGGTTCTAATTGGGCTGCCTCTAATTGGGGACAATCCAAAACAGCAGCACAGAAATGCCTAGAGGCCCCCAGCAAGGTCCTGACACTCCAGAAACAACATTGGTGGATATTCTTGAAGGGATGATGCCAGTTGTACACTCCTTAAAAACATCTGTGGCATGATGTTTGTCTGTGACAAAACTTCACATTTTATTGTAAAGTATAGTGACCTTTTATATTCCACAGCAAAAGGTACATCAGTGTAATGGTCATGCTATTTAATTAGCTTCTTGATTCCCGTCGTTCCTTTAAGTTGGATGGATTATTTTGGCACAGGGGAAACATTTACTAACAGTGATGTAAACAAATTTGTACACAACATTTAACATAAATAAGCATTTAGTCCGTATGGGAAATTTGCAGCCTGGTCTCAGGGGGCATACGTAGACTATTTTGCGAAAATCTTAGACAGCCGAATTCATAAGATATATTACGTCAGGTTAAGTAACGTTAGAGTAAAAACTGGCCTTTGGAGGCAGAGGTGAGTGCAGTAAGAGTTAAATAGACAGGATTTTTGTTTTGGGAAGGTGGATGGGCAGAAACCTCCCCAACAAACCTTAAAATGCACTGGAAAGGTATTGTTGGGACCTTGGTTACACCATTACTCTTCTACCAAATGCTATAGCCCTATTTGGAGTAGTGGGTAGTGCACCTGTCTGGGGAGCTGAACATCACGGGTTTGTAATGTATTATACATTTTGGTAGACCATTGCAATGTAAGCTAACATAACATATCAAACGAAATCGCATGTCACAGATTTACGTATAATACGTTTCGTATTCCTGAGACCACGTTGCAAATTTGAGACCTTTTATTTTAGCTCATGAAACATAGGACCAAAACTTCAAGTTGCAGTTATAGTTTTGGTGAGATTTATTAAGATGTGTTCTTTAGGTTATTTGGCCTTGGGGAGAGCACAGCCACAAGATGCTGGAGACGTTTTAAGATAAATTGAAGTAAATTTGCCAAATTACATAATTAACCTGTACAGAAAGAAAAATTAAATAATTAAGGAGTCTAATTTAGCCACAGAGGAACAATAGCTTCTTTTAGCTTTGGATTGTGTCTTTTCAGATCACAGACCTATTTGGCCTACAGTCAGGGAGCCTCTAATTCTGAAGCATATGAGGTAAATATTTAAACAGCTGATGGATGAGTTGTGGCTGCCAATGTGACTGTCAATGCGCAGCAGAAATGCCTTTTGCAACGTTTCAAAACGCAGTTGCAGGGGGAAAAAAAAACAGTTGGGATGAATGAGTGTCACTGGAAAGTTTACCTTACAGTAGCTGTAAGGTAGCCTATGATAGCGTATCCTGTCATTTCAATGTTGTGTGGTGGTCCATTAAGAGAACATTATTGTAAGATCTGCAGTTTTTTCTCTGACCCACAAACATGAGGATATTCCTAGCCCTGGATGTTATGAAACTGTGTTGTCTGTCTGTCACCGTCTTCCACAATATGTTGGATGTGGACTTCCTCCTGAGTAGTTTGTGGGTCTCTGTTGTCTGTAAGTGTAGAGGTATTCCTCCAAAAAACTGCTTGCAGTCACAATGAGACTTGTGAATTAAAGCTAGTCCACTCTCTCTCTCTCTTTCTCAGTCACTCTTACAGTATGTTTTAGAAATATAAATACAATTATAGGTCAGGCATAAGAAGTAAACCTGTACAAAGAAGAAGAACGGGCCTGAACTCAAATACATTTGTAGATCTTTTTGACGTGAGCTAAAGATCTGAAAACACAAAAAAGGAACAGTTTTCATTTTAGAGATGAGAGATACCGGAGGTGTACAAAATGAAAAAAAAACAGAGTTTTAAATTGAAAGACCAACACAGGAAAAAGGAATAGGCATTGCAGTACGTGTTTAAATCACAGCATTCCATCTTGTAGTGGGACACATTTCATTAAGCCTAGCAGCTGGGGCCAGCGCTCTATGCGTCGACTCATCTATAATAGGAAATTCATCAGGCCTGTCCTCTTCCTGCTCCAACAGCCATGGTATATGATAGGACCCTGTCCATCTGATCAGATGACTGACTGGCCACACTTATTAACTTCTCTTCCATTTCCTTGTCCCTTTTTTGTCTCTCCCTCTCCTACATTTACATGACATTTTAGTCAGTTACTAGACGCTGTTATCCAGAATGACATACAAGAGTAATTAGGTTAAGTTTCCCTCAAGGATACATAAACATATTTTTCACCTTGTAAGTTTAGGGATTCTAACCAATGACCTTTCTGTTCCTGGCCCAATGATTAAACCACTACACTATCTTCCTCTGCCCTTTGTTCTTTCTCCTTCACGCGCTGTGTAACTGACCTTAACAAATACTGTATAAAATCCATATTCTTGACCGTTGTGGTTTTGTCAGATTATTTATTTGTATTTCCTTTTCTCCTTTTTCTTTCTCAATTCAATTTTTATTGGCATTAAGAACAGTTTTTACATTGTGTCAAAAATAAAAATTTCATTTAAACAAAAATGACTAATTACAAAGAAATAACATTACACATGCTAAAATGTGAAAAGATTAAAGGCATTTCAAAAACTACATTATTAGTTATGTACAGATGTACAAATATATCTGTGATTTCCAAAAGTGCTATTTCAACTAACAGATATAGGAATATATAAATGTTTGATTTGTTTTTGAATAATTTGTGAGATTTGTGGGAAATTTCTTTGTTGTCATATATTTTCTAAGAAAGTAGGAGGATAAAGTGTAGCACCGATTCTTTTTTCTGGGCTGTGCACATAGTCTTTGGAGCCATGTTTTCTTATGGCAGTCTTGCTCGATATCAAGGCCATACTCACTGAGTCTATATATTGAGCAGGTTTATATTTTTGGTCAGTCACAATGGTCAGGTATTCTGCCACTGTGAAATCTGTGCAAGGTAGCATTCCAATTTGTTCATTTTAGGTAGATTCTTTCCAGTGTGCAAAATAGTTGTTGGATATGTTGCTTATTAATTATGACGACTTATTAACATTTCATTTCTAAATTATTTAACTGGATTATTTATCAAAACTAACCTTTGGAGGCACCAACACAAGTTTTATATAAGTATGTTCTCTGACAGCTTGATGCAACTATCTTCAATTTGGAAAATTATGTATTAACAATAATAAAAATGATCAGTCAAACGTCTCCTATCTGAATTTTTACTTACTTACATCTCCTGTCTGAATAATTTCATCAAGCACCCATCTGTATTAACTAGTATATAAACCCAACTGCATACATATCTGATCGTGTCCATTATCTGCTACATTTCTAGCTGAAACTGGGTACACCCTTCATTTTGTTGTGGATATTCTCCCCAAGTCTCAGCAATTTGGTAGGAAGACGGATACCATTTCTTACAAAAAGAGCATCACAGCCCATATACATTTAGCAAAAAGACACTCATTATTTTGGAAAATATGTCATCATTCAAAGTACACAGTACCTACTGTCAACGATGGTGGTGGCAGCATCATGCTATGGGGCTGCTTCTCTTCAGTGGGGGACGCAGCTCTGGTGAGGACAGAGGGGAATATTATTATTAGGCCCAAATAAAGTTATAGAAGAATATTACCTTCCAACTCAACAATGATCCAAAGCATGCAGACAAACTAACCAAGGAATGGCTCTCAAAATTGTATTTTATTTTTACTTTGACATATATCGATCAACCATAACATTATGACCACCTGCCTAATATTGTGTAGGTCCCCCTTTTGCCGGCAAAACAGCCCTGACCTACTCGACTAGACCTCTGAATGTGTGCTGTGGTATCTGCCACCAAGACGTTAGCAGCAGATCCTTTAGGTCCTGTAAGTTGCGAGGTGGGGCCTCCATGGTTCGGACCTGTTTGTCCAGCACATCCCACAGATTCTCGATTGGATTGAGATCAGGGGAATTTGGAGGCCAAGTCAACACCTTGAACTTGTTGTTGTGTTCCTCAAACCATTCCATTTTTGCTTTGTGGCAGGGCGCATTATCCTGCTGAAAGAGACCAGAGCCATCAGGGAATGCCGTTGCCTTGAAAGGGTGCACATGGTCTGCAACAATGCTCAGGTAGGTGGTAAATGTCAAAGTAACATCCACATGAATGGCAGGACCTAAGGTTTCCCAGCAGAATATTACCCAAAGCATCACACTGTCTCCGCCGGCTTGTCTTTTCCCATAGTGCATCAGGGTGCCATGTATTCTCCCGGTAAGCGACGCACATGCACCCAGCCATCCACGCAATGTAAAAGAAAACGTGATCAGACCAGGCCATCTTCTTCCATTGCTCCGTGGTCCAGTTCTGATGTTCACATACCCATTGTAGGCGCTTTCGGCAGTGGACAGGGGTCAGCCTGGGCACCCTGACTGGTCTGTGGCTACGCAGCCCCATACGCAACAAACTGCAATGCACTGTGTGCTCTGACACCGTTCTATCAGTACCAGCATTATCTTATTCAGCAATCTGAGCTACAGGAGCTTGTCTGTTGGATTGGACCACACGGGCCAGCCTTCGCTCCCCACATGCATCAATGAGCCTCGGCCATGTGTTCAATGAGCCTTGTCGCCAGTTCACCGCTTTTCCTTCCTTGGACCACTTTTGATAGGTACTGACCACTGCAGACCCAGATGCTCTGACCCAGTCGTCTAGCCATCACAATTTGGCCAAAATTTAATTCCAATATGTAAATCTATAGAATGTGAAAAAGTCCCAAGTGGTAGAATATGTATTAATTATTCAATATTTATAATTATGTATGTCATAAAACCTGGGAGAATTCCCGAATCTGCATGCAGATCTTAGATGATTTGATAGTAAGCAATATGATGCATTTTTCATCTAGCCTCTCACATGTCAACATTGAATCAATCAATCAATCAAATTTATTTATAAACCCCTTTTTACATCAGCAGTTGTCACAAAGTGCTTTTACAAAACACCCAGCCTGAAACTCCAAGAAGCAAGCAACAACAATGTTGAAGCACAGTGGCTAGGAAAAACTACCTAAGAGGGGCCAAAATTTAGGTAGAAACCTAGAGAGGAACCAGGCTCAGTTTGGTGACCAGTGCTCTTCTGGCTTTGCCGGGGTGAACATTTTAAGAGTACAAGTTGTAATAATTAGTAAATGCATTTGGGTTGTTTCCAGAGTCTATAAAACCTAATCTAGGTCAGAAGCATGACCAGATGGACAAGGACAGGGACAACCAGGTGGAGGGGGGGGTGGTTATCAGACTGGCAGCTGGAATCATCAGGTATCGTCTTGATCTGCAACACAGCCAGGTGGACTTTGGACAGTGGCAGCAATGAGTCTTTAGAGCCTTGTACTAGGGAGTTGTGGGCCAAGACCTCATGTACTCCTAATTTTGAACGGAGTAGGAGACAAGAAACTTTAGAGAGTGCATTCCTTTGGTTTACAAGGTTTTACAGTGGAGATGGAGAACCGACCCTACTCCCCCCGGCACATTAATATAGCAGCGTAAAACTTTGAGGCTGACTCAGGGAGGTCTAGTGACACTGTGGCCCTATCCGGGGGAGGCCCCGGACAGGGCCCAACAGGCAGGAAGTCAATCCACCCACATTACCTAGCATCAACATTGCCAGGGACACCAACCAACCGCAACCACCCTGAAATGAGGGCCAAGTATTTCCAGCAGAGTTCACCCCAACTGCACAATAGGCGCAACGGAGAGACAACAACAAGCCAGTGACTCTGCCCCCGAATGGCATTGGAGAGAGGGCATCCCAGTGGTGATGAGAGCCCACCTGGCAAGACAGTAAGGGTGGACAGTATCAAGTCTTTCCGTTCACCTTCACACCCCTGGGCCAGACTGCACTTAATCATAGACCATGCTGAAGAGATGAGTCTTTTGTGGATACTTGAAAGTTTGCACTGAGTCTGCATTTCTAATCTTAATTGGCAGATCATTCCACAGTAGTGGAGCTCTATGAGAGAAAGCCCTGCCTCCAACTGTTTGTTTAGAAATTCTAGGGACAATTAGAAGGCCTGCATCTTGCGATCTTAAGTTATGTGTAGGTATGTATGGCTAGATCATTTCAGTGAGGTAAGTAGGAGCAAGCCCATGTATTGATTTATAGATTAACAATAAAACCTTAAAATCAGCCCTAGCCTTAACAGGTAGCCTGTGTAAAGAGGCTAGTACTGGAGTAATGTGTTCAAATTTTAAAGTTTATTTATTGATTTATCAGGGTAACCGGAGAGAAGAGCAATCTAATCCAGATGTGACAAAAGCATGGATTGATTTTTCTGCATCAGTTTTTGATAAAAAGTTTCTGATGGAAAAAAGCAGCTCTTGAGATATATTTTGTATGTTCATTAAAGGAGAGATCAGGGTCGTGGGTAACGCTGAGGTTTCTCACAGTTTTTAGGGATACAACCATACAACCATCGAGGTTCACTGTAAGGTCTGCCAACAAAACTCTTTGTTTTTTGGGTCCCAAAACAAGCATTTCTGTTTTTCTTGAGTTTAAAAGCAAGAAGTTCACCGTCATTCACTTTCTAATATCTGAACCGCATGCTTCCAAAGTAGCTAATTTTGGGGCTTCTCAATGTTTCATCGAAATATACAAATGTGTGTTATCAGCATAACAGTGAAAATTGACATTGTGATTCCAGATGACATCCCCCTGAGGCAGCATATATAGTGAAAACAATAATGTGCCCAAAACCGAGCCTTAAGGAACACCAAAACATACCTTTGATCTGTCCAAGGACATGCCATCCACACATACGAACTGATATCTTTCAGATAAATAAGATTTAAACCAGGCTAGAACGTGTCCACGTACGTTTCCAGTCTCTCTAAGAGAAGGGAGTGATCAATAGTGTTAAAGGCAGCACTAAGATCAAGAAGCAACAGAACGGATTCAAAACCTTTGTCTGAGGCCATTAGAAGGTCATTTTACCTTCACGAGTGCAGTGTCAGTGCTATGATGGGGTCTGAAACCGGACTGAAGCATTTCATATATGTTATTTGTCTTCAGGAAGGCATTCAGTTGTTGGGAAACACAATTTTCCAAGATTTTTGAGAGGAACGGGAGGTTCGATATTGGCCTATAATTGTTTAATATATCTGGATCAGATTAGATTGAACTGTAACCAGATTGATTACACCTATCAAATTCTATATGATATCAAGAAGTGCATATGGATTAATACTATCAGATGAAGTATGTGAAGGCTGAGCTGTTGCATACATGCTTTTGTTTTGTTTGTTTTTATGTATTGCTTTGCTGCTATGTGACAGGTGCTTGCAGGAGCAAGTCCAGTACATGAGTAGGCTGACACATTGCTCCCAGAAGAACCCAAAGGGGGACATGACAATGAGGGTGACCAGGATAGGGACCAGAGTGCGCAGCTGTGGTTCCCAACATGTTTTACTCAAGCCTTATTTTAAAATTGACTGCTGCTGAATATTCACATGCATTCCAATCAATAATGGCTAGGGCAATGTTTATAAAAAAAAAAGATGGTTCTTTCCTGGAAGTAGGCTATACTAAGAATGATTATTATGTTACAAAAACAAGACTAGTGCTTGTCTCTTAAAATTCTGACCTTCAGATTTATTTTCTAAATAAATAAATATGGAAGATAGTTTGATGTTAGAATTCAGAGGCAGCATGTCTCTCTCCCAGACTCTGACTAATAGCAGCACTAGCCTCTGAATGGGTAGAAACACAAATGAATGGCTTTGGAAATGTCCTTTTCCAAGCCTAAAAAACTACATATTCAAAACTGCACTGTAATTTTTATTTCAAATTGCTCTTTCAACTGTCCACATTTAGTTAAAATATGTGTTTTTTTAAAAGAAACAAAATGCATATTTTGTCACTTGATTTTGGCATTCAAAAACATAATTTTCGGTGAAATTCTTATTCTTGCTAATAAGGGAACAATGTGGAAATTTATTTTGTCTGAGGTTATAGTAAGGGTCATTTTATTTGAATCAGTCTCCTAACACAGTGATTCAGGCAGTTTGTTTTGGGGGTAAGAAGAAACATTCTCAATTGTTTGTTGAACACTTCTCAGTTAGTATAAAACTGTTCACATGGCACCTGGAGGTGGCCAAATCAAGCTCAGAAGTCCAAAAGCCTCATGGTCAATCACAATGTGCAGTTTACTGAGAGGAAATATACTTGCATTCATTTACAGTAAGTTGTGGATGTCTGGCTGTTCTATAATGGTGTGGGATATGATCGGAGAGCAGGTGCAAGGTATCTCTGGAGGGTGCCCAGTCACATGTGAACCTCTCATCTAGTGCTGCTGATCGCATTGTGGTGTAAATGTCGAAGAGTTTCTCTGCAGGTTTTTTATTGAGGTGCTTCATCAGTCTCTACTTGTTGAGAAAGAAGCTCTGCAGGCAGACTTTAAGGGATCGACAGAATGTCACACTGCTCTTATGCAGTTCAGTTAGCTTTACCACTTGCTAGACTGTAGAGGAGGGTAAACGCCTTCTGTCTCTCATGTCCTCCATAGCAGTGTGTAATGCATAGGAAAGACATTCTAATATTTATCTGATCAACCACCAGGCTTTGCTGCAAGACAAACACATCAGACATATTTCAGTGGGGTCCAGAAACAGGACTCCACTCTGAAAATAGGAAAAGCTTGGAGAGGAGAGAGGATAAATAAGTCCTAGCGGTCTTTTAACACAATTAGTTAAAACTTACACAAAAGGTAACCAGTACTTAGACAAATGATAATGTAGACTCATATATTAACTTCTAGGATCACACATGGCACCCTGTAGCATATTTGGGCCTTTAAATGACATTCAGATTATAAAGTATTTATAAAACATTTATAATGCCTTCATAAGCATTACATAAACACAGGTTACACAAGGTTTAATATGACATACATTTTTTCTCTATAAAGGGTGACATGTTGTGATGTAGGATCGCACAAACTCATGTTAGAGCACTGCTCCTAGAAAAAAATAACACTGATGTTTGCCTTCATAAGGAAACTGATAGAGTCTTTCTTCTGGAGATAAATGTTGCTAAGTACACAATCACACACAAACAACATAATAAAGCCCCATTGCATGTGCTGCTAGACCAAGTAAGGTCAGTCCCATCAAATTACATGGTCACTCCCTAAAGGGCAACTACGTTGTTGTACCAGTCTCATACATACTGTGCACAGTTGCCTGGGGATGATAAAGTTAGCAGGTCTGTTAGAAAATGCCTTTGCGGTCTCACAAAAACATCAAATCTAGTCACACCATGATATGGATAAGGGGGCATTTTCTGTGCTGCACCAGAAATACTTTAAATAAGGAAATGGGAGACTCCTTGCAACATACTAGATTGTTCAAGCCAGATTGTTCTCTTCAAATTATATTGGCAACTAGTTTATAATAGCAATACAGTACCTCAGGGATTTCTGGTAGATGGTGCCCCATTGTGTTGTACTTAATAAAAACAGCCCTTAGCAGTGGTATATTGGCCATTTACCACATCCCCCTGGCCTCATCGCTTAAATGTAGCATTGAGTATATGCTATTTTCCAAAGCAAATTAAAGTTGTGAATACAATACATTGGAAGCGGTCTCCATTTTGGATAGTTAGCAATTCATGTGGTTTGCTAAATATTTTCCATTTTTGATCTTTAGATTTAAATGTTTTTCCATTTTTAATCTATAGATTTTTCAATTGTATTGAGCTCTTTGACAAGTTTAACACTGTTGACACGCTTTTCCTACTTTCAGAGTGAATGTTGGTACTTTTGTAGAGTTTCCCCCTAGTAAAGGCAAATGTCCTGTTTTTGGTTTTATAGGATTCTCAAATTTCTCCAGCTTTTTTTGTATTTTTCATACCTCATCAAACCATTTATTATTGTTGATATGTATATTTTCTGCAGTTATATTTTTTATTGGATATGTTTGCTGATAGGTCAGATATACTATTCAGGCTTTCTGCTACATTAAGTTTACACCATTTTAACTATTGCAAGGAAATAATTTATTTACAACGTTTGTTTTTGAACAATTTGTTCATTGGTTGGTTTCTATGCTAGCGTCTTTCCACCTAGAGTATTTCTTAAAGGGGTAATGCACCCAAACCACACATCTCTAAGATAAACTTTAGTATTTAAGTATTTCACAACAAAATACGTTCTGAGAATTAGCAAGCAATGTGATATTTCTTGAAGAAATCAACTGAGATTCAAATGTGCTACAAAAATCACATTGCATTGCTCTCTAGACAGGCTGGCTAGGTAGATGTTTACCTAAGTGGCTACAGTAGGTAGCTAGAGATTATCCTGTATCTACACAATAATACCAAAATCAATAGCTGCATCACTACCGGTATAAAAGTATGAGTTACATATGTACCATGTTCAACTTAGAACTTTTCTAGCCTAAATCTGTGTTCATCAGGTAGCTGTGGCAACACAAAAAAGTAATTCTGCTAGTAGGGCATGGATTCCAGGTTCAGCTAAAATATCCAGCTTAATGACCACTCAAAATGACCTTGAATGTAATGGACATGGCAATACTAAAGCAGGGAGGCAGTGGGAGAAACATACACTGCCTCCTCATTGAGTTGGAGGTAGAAAGTATATTTATCTGACAGCGCACAATGTACTGTGAGGAAATAAAACTAAATATAGAGTTTGTGACAATATAGACAAATATAGGCAAATATGCTCAACCTAGTGGCTGATTTGGCAATTTCGAGTGCAAGGAATTGTTTCAAAATCAAGTAGGAAATGTCATTTTGTCTTATCCCCCAATTGTAATTTCCATTGTATTTCTTATATTCTTCCACTGATTTCACAGACGGACTACATTGAAGTAAAATCATAGTGGAAAATTTTACTCACTGATAGAACGTAGGCTTTCATCATACCTATAGGAGTTTACAGATTTAACTTTTTGGACGGGATTACTCCTTTAAGCATGCAGTTTATTGGGTTTTTATGCCTCATTCTTCAGTGGTCTGAATAAGGTGTTGATAGGCTGACTGTGAACATTATTATGACTCTGGGTTGAGGTCTTCACTACTGCAGCTAAGGGACGAGCAGTATATCTAACATATGAGTCCCCTTGGAAACTGCCATTGACTATGTACAGACCAGTATGCAATGAGGCATCTCAGGGGTTTCTGATATATTACCAATATATCACGTATAAGTGCTATGTCCAGGCACTCCACAGTGTGTCGTCATCTGGACTTCCTAAACAAGCAGACAATAGAACCATAACTAGTTAGTTATCTAACTGTTCCAATGCATTTTCCAAATGCAAAGTTACAAGGCACAAAATAATTTATCATAGGTTTTTCCTGGGGTCCTCCATGTTGTAAAGGTAGATAGCTAGGTTAGTTAGATACTAACTATTGAAACTGGGATTAGTATGTCTGTACGTACTGTTTTCCCCAGTCTATCACTATGTATTGTCTATTTAGAGCCACTTAGTTTATTTGTTTTGTGAAGAACTGTGCTCTCCTGAGGATGGTTTAGTTTGGTGAACTGACACTCAGCAACAGGTGGCTAAGTGATTCTTGATGGTCACTACTTGGCAGTTGAAGGCTTTATAATGGTAGGAGTGAGTGTTGCTATTTTTATTGGGTAGAACATTTGGTGTGTCTTTTGGGGATATTAATCAGAAGAGGGAATAGTCTTGCTCTGCATTTCTTGTTTGTCTCTGTACTCTGAGGATGCCCTTACAGGATTTTGCATGCAGGATTTCTATTGGGTGTCCGGTTCATTTGTTATATTCTTGCTTTGTAGGCGGACCCCACACTTCACTGCCAGATCCTAATTAATATGTCATTAATATGTTAAAGATCCTTTAATGGTTTATAAAACTGTCTGTCCCTCTAAACTCTGGCACTATCTCTCTCTCTCTGTCTCTCAGTTTCTCGCTACTTGTTCTTGGTAAAATGTATGTCTGCTTCCCCCTCCACATTGCAGTGACTGAGGTTGTGGAGGGCACATTTGCTTTGCAGCATGCTGAAACTACTGTAATTGGTATGGGAATGCTGTCTGAGGGAAAAAAGGAGCCAATTAAAGCCCTGAACGGGAGCTTTGGGGTCATGGGTATTTGTGTAGACAGGGGCCATGCTGATTTGAGAAGAGGTCAGGATGGAAAACAGAGCATCTGTATGTCTGACATTATGTTGAAGCTAGGCTTTCCCAGAGCTGGCCTTTGAGTGATGTGTATGGGCTTCACTGGATATGGTGGGTGAGGTTTACTGGACTTTGGCAAGTGGAGGTCAAGACAGTGAATGCTTGACCTATAAAGTGCTTATTAATTCATAGTTAATAATCATTGAAGCTCATTAAATATAACAATGAATGCATTGGTCAGAGGTTGAGATTACCAGATAATTAGATCTATTTATAATCTATTTATGTGGGGGTTTGAACATGGACATGTTCAGGGTTGGATGCACTTATTGACCCCTAATTTAGCAGAATTTGTTCATTTAATGTGTCCTTGTTGCTTAGGGGAAAACCTCTCCAAGGCACTGAAGCCAGATGAGATCCAAACAAAGACATTTTTCAAAGAGCTTGCTACATATCCCACTCCTGAAATATGTTTCATCTATTCACAAACGCAAAGGAGCAGAGTCCTGCGGGAACTGTGGTGAGGGTCATTGTCCCCTCTGCAAAGGCACTGCATGCAGACCCATTTAAGTACAGATAGGAGCTGGGAGAAGGAAAGTGTTAAATCAACAAAAGGTAGGAGTAATAAACATGAAAGAAAAATATTTTAAAAAAATTTATATTATATTTTTTTAGAATTCAAATGGAACTGGGAGTTTTCTTAATTGGTAGAAAAATAGCTTAATACAGGTGAGAAACCAATTTATATCCGGAATGTCTTGTAACCCTTCAAGCCAATCAAATGCCTTGCTTGGGGGGGAACACCAAGAGTGCTTACTCGATTAGTGCATCACTGCAAGACCATGGCTAGGAAATTGCCAATTAAAACTTTATTAAAATATGTTGATGTAAGCTGAATTTGTGTACAGGAAATATAGTGAAAAATTAATAAATATCTGATTTTACTCCAGGTTTTCAAAGTGTTTTGCTATGTAGCAAACCAGTATATGGAACAATTCTCTGCAAAATATGCCCTTCCTGACCGAACAGTGACAACAACACATAGGAACATACAGCATCAACAAGCATGGGAGGGTTTTTGGAGGAAAAAGATTCTAACCTGGGAGGCGTAAAAACACACAACATTGCATTCATTCTAGTCTCCACTGGTGTACACACAGATACAAGGTGGCTGCTGTGATAATCTGCTCAGAGATCTGAAATTGAGTCATAACTGTGATATTCCAGTGAAGTGTACAGAGGGTCCTCGCTCTGCTATCCCACATCTTCTTGACACTCCAAGACCGAATCTGGCCTCAGCCTTCTATGACTGGGAGGCTGCTCTCTATCACACCTCCAGGTCAGTAGAGGTCACCGCTGTGTTTGAGCAGGATAACCATGTCTCTCTTCATCAGTGTGTAATCCCTCACCGTCTGTGCTCCTGCATTCCTCGTGAGTAGCAGATGTGAGCTCATCTCAGACAGGGCTGATACGGTCTCCGATTCCATCTGGCTCAAAAACCTCTCTCTCCTTTTGAGCTGTTGCCGCTGTAGCATAAGCATCATAAGCACTCGTAGGTGTATTAGTATTAGAGTGGTAACAGTAACTGAAACAGTAATGTTAGTCTTTCTTTTTTAGATTTGAGTTTAGCTGTGTTGATGGTGGTCCAGATGTTGATAGCTGCGTCATAACACAACCCTCGCCTCTCCGTCTCACCCCCCCCGCCTCTCCCATATACTGTATATCTATTGCTGTAATTTCCTTTCTTGCTCTCCTTCTATCTCTATTCCACTCTCCTTCACATGGTAGAGGGCGCATAGCCTTGTAAAAACACAGCGCTCACGGAGAGGAGATAGACAAATCCTACCGGAGGTGCTTGACTAAATGACAGCGGGAAATGGTGTATTTTAGACGCTGTGCCGATACCAGGGACACAAGGGGAACCTTGCACGCAAAATTCCTCTTTTCCTCTGTCTGGGTGTTTACCCTCTGCACCATATCGCTCCAGATCTGTAGTACCGGCTCTTCTGAAAACCCTATTATGGGCACTAATCCCAAGCAGTGCTCCCTGCACACTGGCTGCTCCTTCTTGCTCTGGGAGATCCAGACTGAGCTAAATAATTCAGTCACCACTGGGGCCGTGCTGCAGCCTGCCCAAAGCTATAGGAAAAAAAAATGAAGAAATGAATTTGTTTTCTCTCCTTCTCTGTGTCTCCTCTTATCCTCCTGTCTTTACCCTATGTGGTCAAGTATGGCTTATGCCATTGAAAGGCTTCTGAATATCATTTGCAATAGGATGGAGGCATACTGAGAAGCAGCAGGGGCCCATATGGGGTGAATATGACACTGCTAGCTACAGTAAGTGTGTTGATGGATAGCAAGAGTGACAAATTCAGATATAGTCACAAGCGGACGTTACAAATTCCTTGAACAGTCTTCACATTTTTCACATTTTGATGCCTTACAATAATTTTTTTTCCTGAAGATCAACAAAACATGTAAATGAGAGGATGTTATAGAAAATCCTCCTATCCAACTAATTTTTTGTCCACCCAAATACCAATTGTTGTAGATTAACGGAATGTACACCACAGCTGAGGTTTCTTGATAGATACTGCACTGACTCAGGGTAGAGCAAGTTCACGTGTCATAAAAACTTGTTTGTTGTGATAAAAAATATTACTATTGTAGCCAGCTAGCTAATTCAAGGATTAAGCATAGTCTAGGACTAAAAATTCAAGCTCAGTGGTGTTCTCCACTGACCTTGATTTGTTTTGTTCTAGACTAGGCTTAATCTGTGCCAGTGAAATTGGCCCTTAAAGCCCTGTGCACACTGTCAATTCACTAGCGCTACAAAGAGGTACGCTCCCATTCATTTCCAAAGAGGGCCAGCGAATCACCGCAACAGTGGGCGCAGCTATTCTCTGAGACAAAATCTCCCAGCGGCAGCGACATTAGAGAGTTGCGAAATGTTCAACTTTATGCACATTTTCAGCGAGCGGGCAGTGACAGAGTTCGGTGACTACCAATGGAAGGGCAGATGTTCTCTGCATCTTGAAGTCCCTTCTCTTTTCTACTCGCTAGCTTAATACTCGCTCACTAGCTTAAAACATGGACGAGAAACTTATTATTTCGGTATCCTGTTTTCTCATTGTTTATGATTTTTCTCTGGCTTCATACAGAGATATAATTCTAAAAATCAATGCTTGGAAGAATGTTTCAGAGATCTTTGGGATCACGGGTGAGTGATACATGCATAACGTAAAATGAAGTAAATTGCTATTTGAACATTGACAAATCATTGACTTGGCATCATATTGATATGTAATACATTTTCAGTAGTGGAGTCACACAAATAATAAATACTTATAAATACTTAGTCACACAAATAATAAATAATTAATAATTGCGGAGATCGGTGTTTACCCTATGCTGGTTGTCGCTGGCATAAATTAGGAAGACGCCCTACCTGAGTAGCCAATGTGTACGCAAGGGAGGGCTCAGCGACAGCTCGCCAGGGATTTGCAAGTTGAGCGAGCGGGTGGTGTGCACGTAGGGTTAGTGTTGTAGGCTATTAGCTGGTTGGATAATTTTTTTTAAATTATGGAGTGGCAGCCTCATGCTAGACTGAATATAATGAATGTGTAAAGTGTTTGTTACATGATGAAATATCAGAAATGCTGCTGCTTTTAAAGCCACACCTCAAAGTATTTAGACTTGTTAAATGGAAAGATGACATAGTTTACTCAGTAAGGTCACTCCAATTGAAAGATATTGCAACTCCCTAAAGGCCAACTTTGAATGGTTGCCAGGCTCACATCCATTGTCTGCAATAGCATGAGGATGACGGTACATGCTCCTCAATATGTGTTTTTTTCTGTGTTGTCTTGCAGTATTAGTTAATGTCCTAGTTGCATGCAGAATGGATGATTTGGAGTAAAAGGAAAATAATGTGAGCTTCCTTCTTTTAACTAATGTTAAGTGAATGTGATATTGTTGATCCATTTGTATTTTAAAGTATTGTGCTGTCAGCATCATGTTATAGAAATAGCTGATCATCACTGACAGAGAATACATTTTTTTAATTAAAATAATTTAAAAAATAAGCAAATACTAGAAGTCTTGCCTTTGTGAAAACCGAGCCCTGAGATTCATTTTTAGTTTTGTGACTCACTATTGCAAAATATTAAAGCCAAATAATTACCATACTAGCTTTCCAAGTGATAATGTATGTTCCTACATAATGTATGTTCCAGGCTCCTCCCTGACTTAAATATGCTTACAAAATATAGTTATTCATTAATAATATCCAAACAAATATATTGAGCTTTGCAATGGATATACTGTATAGTTACTCTAAGAGTTGTGCAGATTTGATGTAATACTGAGTATTATTTAAAGGGATATACATCTGTAATCACTGCCAAAGATGCATCCATCAAACAATAAATCTGGGGTGTGCAGACAAACTACGAAAATGTATTTAGATTTGGAGGGGAAAAACAATGTAATCCTACTGCATTTAGGAGTTCACATTTGAGCTGCAATATAAGACTGTGCAAGGGGTGTGTAGACTGTGTGTTTTAGTTTTCTGACTGTGCCAAATGCTACTTTACTACTACCAATAATATTTAAGTTGTGTTTGTGTTAGGCTCTCATTAAAGAGCTGCATCTTTTCACAAAGTAAGAGACAGAAGGAAAGGAAAAAGAGAAAGCAGAGAGTGATGGAGCCAGGTACCCTTGGGGGCAGTGCCAGACTGACTCATTTCTGTCAGATCTATCTAAATTGATCTGGTCTGATCGGAGACGAGAGGCAAAAAAAAACCTGAATAAATAATAGTTGTTGAGACTGAACACTAGACTGGCTGAGATGATTCTAACAGATAAAAGAGATTGATCCAACTGAATTTCAAAGGCATCGTCAGAGTCAATGCTGCGGCATTATGAAAATGCATTACTGGTACTGACACAAGCTACTTAAGTCGGCTCTACCTGCAGTAGGTCTACCTGACTACAGCTTACTGTATATAGCTGCGCTACATATGGGCTGTTATTACATTCTTTAATCATTTGTGAAACCAGGTAACCTTTTACAAATGCATATACCAATGCTCATAATATAACCATTGTGTCATCTTACATAACTCTGACTGTAATAAATCAACACAACTCATCTTTCTGAAGAGGTTTTATTTATTCTATAAATCAACTCAAGATGTGTTTCTCAGGAAATCCATTCATTTGGAAATCTGAACGTATGTGAAAACCCAGTGGTGAAAGCTAAAATGTATTTTTGATCACATACTTTTAAACTTATTAATAAACGGGCAGTAGTTTTACAGTTTCTTTAAAGGTAGCAGTTTTAGCATTTATACATTTTATTAACGTATACATTTTAATATCTTAATACATGTTTAATAACTTAATTAAACATCTGCCACTTACAAGGTAGCCTTTTAGCAGTTAAAAATGCAAGTAAATCATTCCATCAATTATAGATCATTTTTAGAGTATACCCAGACCTAATATATGTATGCAGAGTAGTTTGGTACTCATCCCTACATGCATTAGAGACATTTTCCGTTAATGAACCAAGCTTTGATGCTTACTATTTAACGCCTGAGTGTTTAGTAGACTTGGACAGTCAAAGATAAGTAGTGTGTTGATGTTATTTGGTAAGGGTTAATATATTATAAACAAATATGATTGGATAATGTCCGGTATGTACAATTTCCCAAGAAATCATGGTATATGTTGTTCAAGACATGAAAACCAGCATTTTCTGTTACTGGGACAGTGCACAAATGAATCACAGTCAGTATTGATAAACTAAAGAATATACCTTAAAATATGGTTTTATTTGTAAATGGTTTAAAACTGGAGGTAAGAATTGATTCACTACTTAATAGTACTGATCTGTTATTGTACTTTCTCAACAAATGTAATAAAACAACTTATTAGTGGTTAATAGCTGATCTAGAAATGGTTAAATAACCCATCATTAGGTAAATAAAACAACTTTTTAAAACCCTTACATAAGTCACCTAATTATAAATTATCTGAAAAATAATATGTGGTAGAATGTAGACTCTATTGCTGGTAATATTGATAAATACCAGCTCGGTTGGTGAAATGATCGTACGATCATATTAAGATCAAATTTGATCATACGCACATTTCATGAATGAGGGCCATTATATGGCCGCTGCACTGCAACTATGAAGAAAGTAAAATGGAAACAGTGTTGAAATTAAGAAACAACTGGTCAGTTTCAAGGTAATAGGAGGGAAGATCTTTGCTTTAGTTTGCAGGGACAATTGCCGTTACATTGTAACTACACTGAAATTAAAGTTGAAACTATGTGGGAAGAAGAATGCTAATACTGGTAAATTGCATTGTAATAGGAGCACAGCCATTTGCATTGCAACTACGCAAGGTAATATGGAGCTAACGGGTTAGCAGTGGGGATAGTTACAGAGACATAACCGTAAAATTCAAACCATTTCTTGAGGCAGCAATATGAAAGTTTCTGTAAACAACAACAAATATCCAAGGAACCGGAAGGTACACTCGAAATACACATGTAATAAAAGTTTAACAGTGTTTGAAAAGGGAGAAGTCTAATGCTGAATTGTATGTTAATAATACAACAGCTTTGCAGTAAAACTACACAGTGAAAACGTCTAAATACAGGGGAATTTATCAGTTGAGTTGTGCTAAAATGACAGTAATGTCAGTAAAGTAATGAAATACAGGAGTGCAATGTATCAACTGTTGATGTGTAGTTGCCACATTCATACGTGGTTGTTGCAGTCTTCAATCTGTATTGTTTCATGGAACTTTCTTTAAAGTTTCCTTGTTATTTCAGCTTACAGAAACAAACGATTGATGGGTAGTATGCTCTTACATAGGATTGTTGTCTCAGTTACAAAGATTTTTCCCTACAACTTTCCTAGCAATTACTTACTAATTACCTCAGAAACATGCTTACTATTGATGTGTAGTTACCATGTGGTTACCCTGTTGTTTCCTGTTTGTTTCTAAGTTGTTTCCTGGAAATAGCCTAGTTATTACGTAGTTATTTCTGTCCTGTCAAATAAAGCGGTACCAAATATATTATCAAACATAAATATACATAGGCAATACCAGTAGAGGAAAACAAGGAGTATTGCTGGCTTCTGGCAAGGTTATTGTAAGCTGAATGAGTCATACAAATGCCTCTTAACAGGAAACATGATTAGTTTGAAAAAGCTCCCTAACCAGCAGAAACACTGTGAATGAGACCAACTGATTTACAATCACACCAAAGCCATTAGAGGCTAGCTACCCTGTCAAAACATGAATGCAGGAATTTTCCTCACCTAGGCCTATTCATTACAGTCTCTTTCCTCTAGCAACCTGCTCAGGCCTGGCCTCCAAGGCTGTGGAGATCAAATACTGTGCAATGCTCCCATAACAACTGCTTTGGAAACTAAGCGTTACTGCATAGAGTAGCCTTATAGCTGGTGTTTTGTCCTTGTAGTGAAGGCCAACACAACATCTTCCCTGGCTGGCACAGGGCTGTATTGGTGAGAGAACTCTATAACTAGATAGGAATCCATCTGAAAAGGTCCCCAGGTCCATACATGAATTATGTATGTAGCATGCAAGTATCAATAATAGGCTCTTACTGGATTAGGGTAGGATAACTTTCAATTTCCTCCATTGTCCTTTCAAATAGTGGTGTTTATTCTCACACAGAAATAGAATTATCTTCCACATTTCTTTAAGCTTTTATCTAGTCAGTCCAGAATGACCCAATTTTGGTGGGCGAAGCTATTGCTGTATGCAACACTCTGGCCGGGGGCAACACTGTCTATGCGGTTGTTAGAATGCATCACTGATCCTTTGTTTATAGAAGGTCTGCAAGAGCAGGCGAGTTTGCTAGGGACAGACACACATTTTACATGCCATTGTGATTAGAGTCAAGCCTCTGATTATTGAAATATTTGCTTAGATTTAACTTGAGTTGAGTTTAACGGAGATGCTTTTCCTTTTCAGAAGGCCAACAAGGGATATTTTTCAGAAGACGGCTCAAGCCGGGCACAAGCCAGCAAAATACTGTCTGACTCCAGAAATGGGGGCCATCATGTGCCTTTAGGTTAGGGGCACATAGAACAAGGGGTTGGAGTCAGTAGCAGACTCGGCAAGGACTGTGGATACATTGTGTATATCTCCTCCTTCTGGACCCGCCTTTAAAGCCTCCGCAGGGGCCCCTTAATGGAACAACAGCTGTGCCAGCGCTATTTCTCATTTAGTTCACTTAGAGGTTGTCTCCTTATCAGCTGCTCAGAACAACATTCACAAGGTTGCCTTTCCAGCGCTTCTCTATTTCTCTAAGGCTCCTATAACATGATTGTAAACTTTTTAAATTACATTGTGATTCCAGAGACTTGCGAGGTTGAATTTTATAAAACCCTTTAGAAACTGATTGCAGTGGTTTCATTGAGGCAGCACCCTGATCGCATGAAACCAACAGCATGCATGCATACACGCGTAGACATATACACACACACACATACACCCAAATGATACACAAACACACTCAAGAGATTACTTTAATTAGCTGCAAAGCAATTATTCAGGCATTGAGTCTTAGTTAGAGCATGAGTCAAACTGCTTGTCAACGTAGCGGCAGTGAAGCTACATTTTGCATTTTGAATGTCAAGAATGACTTCAATAGTCATCTTGACATGGGATTCAAAGAGAGTGAAAAGAAAATGAAGGCCAAATGATGAAGATGTGCTATGCAACTTGCAAGAAATAGTCTTTGAGTGATGATTTCACAATATACACCTGGCAGCAGTGGGATGGGAATCTCAGACAACCAGACGTCCCTACATAAAAATTCAGACATTTTGCCATGACACTCAAAATTGAGCTCAGGTGCATTCTATTTTCATTTATCATTATTATGATGTTTCTACAACTTGATGGGGGACATAAGGAAAATAATCCAATTTACTAGCGTATATGTAATGATGGTCTGTTACACAGGACTCACAGATAAGTAGCGAGTAAACATGATTTACATGAATGAAAATGCTTCTTTTCATTACTATATTGAAAAAGTACCAGTAAAGCCCTCTGGACAGCGCCAACATAATCAAGCGCTAGTAAAGTTACCTGTTCGTTGCTGCAAAAATAAATAATAATGCATAGTACCGTGGTCCTGACACCTCCCGCTTAAGTCAAGCACTGACTATGGATGGTTCAGACGCTCAAAAAAGAAAAAGGCGTTAATGACGACAAAAAAAAGGTTCTGCATTAATCATTTTGAATGAATCACATGCATTAACACATGAAATTTGACAGCCGTAATATATTTATGAAAAGGTTAAATGCAACTGGGATGCTAACATAATATTTTCAGATTGGCCGCAGTCTTGGAATACCCGCCTGGCACTGTGACCTGCCATTATGCATTGTGGAATTGCCTCTTCACAAAGCTTGGGAAAGACCCTGTGAACAGAAACATAGTAATTTTCCTCAACTACTACCAACACTCATCATGTAGGACTACCAACATTCTTTGTGTTTTGTATCTGTTGACATTGCCATACTGTTGCAACAAGACTTGAGCACCATTCAGTGTTGTTTAGCCTGTTGTAATTTCTCTACCGGCAAACCTATACTTCCTGGCTAAAACGGAAAACAACTGGACAACCACAGGATGAACAGCGACAGTTTCTTTGTATTGGTCTTCTCCCATTTTGAAATGTATCGCTGTTAATGCGAAGGGTTGAAAAGAGATGCAATTCTAACTAACATTTCTGTGACATTTTCATCCGTCATTCCAACATGGCAGCGTCCTACATGTCGCAAGTACATATTAAGCATTTCATAAACATAGAATCAATTTATTTTCTTGCATACATTTCTCATGTTTATACATTTTCTAGAAAAGTTTACATGGGGTGGCAGAAGGGTGGCAAGTTGAAATTCAAGGATGGAATATCATTCTATTGTTGGTTTTGTCCACTTCCTTTATACAAATCCAGCTACTGAAAATGGACAGTGTAATGTCTTGCTAATAAATATCATACATGTTTGGTACAAGTCTTTTCAGTGTGCAAAATCTTTGTGAGTGTTGGGAGTTCCCTAAGTATTATATATGCAACTTAAGCATTTAGGGAAAATGCAGTATTTTACTTTGAGACATTGTTTATATTATTCTGCCAAGCTATCAGGACAAGCATTACATGGCAATGATGGCAGCTAGCTACGAGCAACTTCATCTGCAAATATGCTAGCTGGCTAACTTAACCAATAATATTGACGATTGCATTACATTAGCTAGTAGATTTCAGATATATCTTAACTATAATAAATGGCTGCTGCAAATGCAAGATTATAATATTTTCTATCATATATTTAGTAAACATGTTCAGTAGTAGCTACCTTCTTTCATCACTGCTAAGCTAGTCTACTGCAATCCTGGCTGCACCATTGCTTACCCTACATACACACTGTCCACACACTGTCTACAAAAAAACACGCTCTCATTCATTTCCAACAAGAGCCAGCGAATTACACCGACAGCAGGCGGAGCTACTCTCTGAGACAAAATCTCCCAGCGACAGTTGAGAGTTGAAAAATGTTCAACTTTATGCTAATTTCCAGCAAGCGGGCAGTGACGGAGTTCGGCGACTACAAATGGCAGGGCAGATGTTCTCTGCATCTTGAAGTCCCTTCCCTTTTCTACTCGCTAGCTAAAAACTTACTCGCTAAAAAAACATTGACGAGAGAGAAACTTATAATTAAGGTGTCCCGTTTCCCCATTATTTATGATGCTTCTCTGACTTCATACAGAGATATAATTCTAAAAAATGGATACATGGAAGGTTTCAGAGATCATTGGGATCACGGGTGAGTGATACATGCATAACGTAAAACGAAGTAAATTGCTATTTGAACATGATATGTTCATTGCTATTTGAACATGATAAATAATTGACTTGGCATTGTCGTAACACGCAAATAATAAATCCTTATTAATATTTGCAGAGACCGATGTTTCCGCTATACTGGTTGACTGGTTGTCACTGGCATAAATTAGGAAGATATGCCCTGCCCAAGCGGGCAGTGTGCACACTAGGTTCGGCAGCACGGTGACAGGTGCAGGCGAACACCGGGACTCAACCATTTTACGGGGTGGGGGGGGACTCAAATATATTGGAATGGGTTACCATAGAGATTAACAACTAGAAAAAATATAATACAATTCAATAAAATTAAATGCAAATATACAGTATTATAGCAAACACTCCTGACAACTGGAGTGGCAGGTAGAGTGGCAAGACAATTTTTTAGGGTGGCAAGTGCCACAAGGACACTTTACATCAACAAAAAACAAAAACACAGTAGTAGGAACAGTAAACAAGGCTTAGGGTGAGCTACACAGAAGGAAAAGCCAGCATGAACAAGTCCGTTTTCAGTCTATTTTTGAATATGGTGATGGAATCTGAGTTGCGCGTGGCAGAAGGGAGAGAGTTCCAAAGTTTAGGGGCCGCAACACTGAATGCCCGGTCCCCCATGTCACAGAGTCTAGTTTTTGGAGTGGTAAGAAGTCCAGTGTCAGACGAACGGAGCCAACGAGAGGGGGTGTGTATGTGAAGGAGGTTGGACAGATATGAGGGGGCAAGGCCATGAAGGGCCTTGTATGTGAGGAGCAGGATTTTGTAATTGATGCGGAACTTGACAGGAAGCCAGTGAAGATTGTAGTGTTGGAATGATGTGCTCCCAGGGTTTGGTGCGTGTGAGAATTCTGGCAACTGAGTTTTGAACATACTGGAGCCTGTCCAGGGCTTTGCCTGTTACCCCGTACAAAACTCCATTACTGTAGTCCAGACGTGATGTTATGAAGGCGTGTATGAGGGCCTCTGCAACTGGGTCAGTGAGGGATGAGCCGAGCCGAGAGATGTTACGGAGGTGGAAGAAAGCTGATTTGGTGACAGACTTTATGTGGAGGTCAAAAGAGAGAGTAGAGTCAAAAATGACACCGAGGTTTTTGACCTTGGAGGATGGGCAGATGGAGCAGTCGAGTAGTCATCGATCGACATCACAAAGTCACCAATTTTGCTGAGTAGAGCCTTGGGAGCCACCAACATGATCTCAGTTTTACTGCTGTTGAGTTTGAGTAAATTTGATGTCATCCATTTTTTTATGTCTTTAAGACAGCTGATCAGGGATGGGGGAGGATGTTGAGAGTTGGGTTTGGTGTGGATGTAGATCTGTGTGTCATCTGCGTAAGAGTGGAATTGAAGACCATGCCGACGAATGATCTGGCCCAGAGGTAGCATGTAGATGATGAAAAGTAGGGGTCCAAGCACGGAACCTTGCGGCACACCTTGGATGACAGGAGCTTGGTGGGATTGTGAGCCCCAAGTGACATAAACTGCTTACGATCAGCCAGATATGAGTGGAACCAATCTAGTGCTGTTCCAGTTATCCCCAGAGCTGTTTCCATGCGATTAAGAAGAATGCTGTGGCAGAGAGTGCCAAAGGCAGCAGAAAGATCTAAAAAGATGTGAATATTGAAGTGGCGAGCGTCCGCAGCAATGAGGAAATGAGATGATGACTTTGACGAGGGCAGTCTCAGTGCTGTGCTTAGCTCGAAACCCCCGATTGGAAAGGTTCAAACAGTTGGTTATCATGTTTCAGTTCACTTTAAATATGCAGTCTGCAGTTTTTGCCAGAGGTTGTAATTGGTGCTGTCGAACCAAAAAGGTCCAGAACAGTTGTGTAGAATTTGATGTGTGTTGATTAGAATTTCATGGTTAACTTCATAGAGGTATAATAGTGATTCTACTTATAGTTATGCACATATAAACAAGATAATACACGTCCAGCCTAAATTGACAGTTATGAAAAATCCCAGACTGTATCTTTAATTCACACTGACCTAATTATAAAGAGTGGATATGTACACCCACCAGAGGTAAAACAATGGTCTCTGCTGATATGCTGATATATTCACTAGGGTATAGACAATTACCTCCATTGATGCCAATAAGATAGTGTTTGCTCAAGCTGAGAATTGTCATAAGTAAATAATTGATTTGATATTTGTCACACAATTTTGTTTGGAATTGTTTTAATATGCCTGCCCTGGCATATTTTAGTTGCTTTTCACTGACACTGTTAACTCATAAATCTATCAACTATTTCCTGTGCATGCTACCTAGATAGGGAGCCTTTTGACTAAAGGGTATGTGCTTGGGGTTTTTAATAGACCACATCCTTTTCTAAGAATGTACTGAGCCTCAGTGGCCAGGTTTTGGATTCTGCTGTTGTACTTTGGATTCTTTTATTTATTTAGGTAATTTTGTAGACAGGAGTAATAATATAAAGTTGCCACTTTAATTCAGATTGCATTTGGGGAAGTTTGGACATGTTGCCTATAGACTTGTTTTAACAGTATGGCGTATCTCAAAATGTATGTTGTAAGGATGCCATACCAGACCATGCTGGCTTACTTAGCCATGGGGATATCTGCTGCATACTGTTTACTTTGAGTCATTGTGCTAACATCTTCATAGAGAATTAACAGACCTCAGCAATACAGTTGCATGTTCTCATACAAGTCACATGATATCCAACTTCTGCCTCAACAAGACAGTTCCACCCTTACCTCACAAACATATTACTTTACATATTACTTTATTACTTTATTTTTTAAATGAAAAAAAGTTTCATTTTAGTTTTGTCAGACCACCAAAACTTTGGCCACATCACTACAAAAAGGGTTCAATAAAGCTGGACTTTCTTATCGAAGTAAAGTTTCCTTTTTACCTGTCTATCATACAGGCCAGATTTGTGTTCTTGGGATGTTTTTTTCACAAGCACACTTTGACCAGTCTTGGCCATTAATGCCTATAGCTCTGTCAGTGTTGATGTTGGCCTCATTGTAAACCTCTTGGTTTCCTTTATTTGCCACCCTGCAGGCCAGATTTATGGAGCTCTTGAAAACATTTTTACATTAACACTGCTTTGTCAACATTTCTTTTGGCATTTTAGTAGCTTCTTGGTAGCCTCAAATTTTTCCCCAATCTCAAATTGAAAAAGCCAAGAGTCTATTTGGATAAGTCTCTACCAGCTTTGCACATCTACACACATTTTTGCCCATTGTTCTTTGCTCAAATTGCTCAAGATCCATCAAGTTGGATGGGCACCTTTTGTGAAAATCCTTTTTCAACTCTTTTCACATACTGTCATTTGGATTGAGGTCCAGGCTTTGATTGGGCACTGAACATTGACTTTTTTGTTTTTAAGCCACTTAAATGTGGATGTTGCTGTATGTTTAGCGTCATTGTCCTGCTGTAAGATACAGTGAGCACCATAATTCATTGGTCAGTGACCATTTTTTAGTTATTTTGGTTCTGTACTCTAGCACTTTGAGTTTGGAAGGACACAATGACAATGAGGTTGGAAGGCAGACTGTCAGCTTTAATTTGAGGGTATTTTCATACATATTGGATGAACCGTTTAGAAATTACAGCACCTTTTGTACATGGTCCCCCATTTTAAGGTACTACAAGTATTTATGAATTGGCTTCACATATGTGTGTCGTTAGGCTGGTGTATTCATTTGTGTCGTTTGTGAATGCAGGAGAGCTGTTGATGAATAGTCTTGATTCCAGACATTGCTATTGCCTTTGGAGGTTGTTGTTGGCATGTGACAACATGAGGAAGACAGCAGTGTCGATGTAAATGAAGCTGGCTGTCACAAGGCTCAGAAATGAAAATCAATCATGAACATTGCAAAAACCCTGGATATGACCAAGTCAACAGTTTGGTTCATCATTAACTAGAAAAAAACAACCGGTGATCTCAATATTGTAAAAAGACCCGGTAGACCGAGGAAGACCACTCTAGTGCATGACCAGAGAATACTCTTTATGGTGAAGAAAACCCCCTGACAAAAGCCCAACAGATCAAAAACACTCTCCTGGATGCAGGTGTAGATGTGGAGAAAAAAATTAAATGCCCACGATCCAAAGCATACCACCTCATCTATGAAACATGGTGGAGGTGGTGTTATGGCTTGGGCCTGTATGACTGCCAGTGAAACAGGCTCACTTGTCTTCATCGATGATGTAAATGCAGACAGAAATAGAACAATGAATTCTGAAGTCTACAGAAATATTTTATCTGCTCAGATAAAACCAAATGCCTCCAAACTCATTGGACAGCACTTCATCATAGACAATTTTAGACGGCATTCAACAAGACAATGACCCTGAACATCCTGCTAGAGCAACAAAGACGTTCTTGACGGACAAAAAGTGGAAAATCCTGGACTGGCCGAGTCAATCACCGGATCAGAATCCAATTGAACTTGCATTTTACATGAGGAGACTGAAGGCAATAGGTCCCCGAAACAAGCAGGAACTGAAGATGGCTGCAGTGCAGGCCTGGCAGAGCATCACCAGGGAAGATGCCCAATGTCTGGTGATGTCGATGCATCACATACTTCAAGCAGTCATTGCATGCAAAGGATGTGTGACCAAATATTAATTTAACTGTCCAATGTTTTTTGATGCCGAAAATGGGGGGGGGTGTACAAAAGGTGCTGTAATTTCTAAACGGTTCATCCGATTTGTATGAAAATACCATCAAATTAAAGCTGACAGTCGGCACTTCAACCTCATTGTCATTGTATCTTTTCAAAGTGCAAGAGTACAGAACCAAAATAACAAATGAATGATGGTGCTCACTGTAAATCTTAATTCAGATTCACTTAGAATTTTACTTTGTCTCCATGATGTCATTTCATTTTGATTTCATGCTGTAACACAATAAAATGTGGACAGGTGCAAGGGGGGTGAATACTCTTGAGCGCCAATGTAAACTCAACATACCAAGTCTTTCAAGTCAATTATGCACACCCTTCCCGCCAATGAGGAGTATTTTGAGTCTAACAAATACATAAACATTCTGTAGCTTAAACCCACACTGTATGAAAGGGATGAATAGTCCAGATCAGAACTAGACATCAATGTTGGGCACAGAAAAAAAAAGAATGAAGGGACGTGGGTGGGAAAATAGTTGGAAGATATACTTCAGATCAGGCAATAGCTGAATAGGAAACGATAGAAGGGTTGGAAGGGACAACAAATAAAGACCAGACATGGGAGGCTGGTTGAATGGTGGAGTACAGTACATGACTAGTGTCATTTATCTCTGACTGTGGAACAGCTCAGTCCTGCTTTTGGGAGAGAAGGTTATCCAAATTTCAGAGACCATTCCCCTGGCTACATGACCCTTGTCAAGTCTTTATTACAGGAGAATGTGCCTTTGGATGGAAAGTCTATACCGTGATTTTATCCAGCTCCTCCAGAGTGCGGCCCTCAATGACCAGTCGATTGCTGGTTACCCAGGAGACAAGAAGAAACTGCCATTAAAATTACTTAGATAGTGACTGCAGCCACAGTGCAGAATAGTTGGCCTTACCCACTATTTCTGTCTTTTTTATGTGCTCAGTCTGAATGTTTTACTACTACCTTCTCATTTAAAATAAGAACATTTTAAATAAGTATGCATTATGTCTTGAAATATGAGGGGCACATCAGAAGTTCTACTCATTAGTACGTTATCGGAGAGGTTAGTGGCTTGAGCAACATGAAAGCTTTTGAGAGTGCAATTATAAAGAAAATTAAACATGAAACGTAGCCTCAATGTATTCTATAAGGTTTATTAAATTTGCCTCTAAAGGGGACAACCAAACATCTGTATGCTCTGGCTGCCATATTAACATCCTCAAGCAAGTCAAACCAAAAACCGCAGACACTTTTCAGCCAACAGATGTCCACAACCAAAGCACTCACCTAAGCTAGACCTGAAGAGACAGCAGGCCAGCAAAAATTGCAGTAGTACAACATTCTTTCTGGGTCAAAATGGGTCTTACGTGGTGGGTGTTGCAGGGTGTGTGATGGGTGGTATATCATACCTTCGAGTTTGAGAACTCTAAAGACCCTTACTTGGGCAATGTATTTTTATGCCAATTTCCTGCTACTCTGAAAATATTCCAAAGGAACTGTGAACAGGGCACTGCAAACATTGCTCAATATTTTAGATCATCCTATTAAATTATTATCGCAACAAAATGTTCCGACAATAGCCCATCAGCCAACTTACGTAGATCATAATTTGTTTGGGATACTTTACAGATAAGTCCGTGTTCTATGTGAGTGAACAAAAGATTGATTCGATTTGTAAGAATAGGCCAATTCCTCATTGAAATATGCTGATCATAACAGCTCTAATACCATAACACCAGTCATAAAACTTCAGAATCAGGGAGGGATTGATATAGGGGTGTTAATTTCAAAACAACATATTTAGCTGTCAATGATCTAGGGGAGTAGCCTACCCATACAGCATGTCCAAGAGGTTACTGGTATGAATAACAAGGTCTGAATCCTTCCTGCCACATCTAACCAGGCATGTTCTCTGCCTAGACTATTATTCAATCCATTATTAAAACAGAGCATGAAAAAGACAAAGGGAAAGAGAGAGAGAACTGGAGGACTGACAGGGGACAGGATCACTGGGCATCTAGCCAGCAGCATACTGTGTACATTTTATACCCCTCAAAACATAGGCTAATAAAGTTAGCAAAGCACTTGCTTGCTACCTGCCACGTACCATCTTAAAAAACACTATGGTCTCTGCCCAGAAAACCCCTTAGAGGAGCCTGTAAGTCAAGCCATTATTGGAGGGACAGACCACAAACAAAGTAGACATAGAAAGAGGAGTTTGCAGCCCAAGGAACCCTGGGCAATGAGTTTATTAGGTGCAAACATTTTCTACCTCTTATAATGTCGAATACTGCTACTAACATTATCAAAGCATTCATTAGTTACTCTAGCTTGCCATTGAAATCATTCATAAGTTGATTACAGGGAATGTGCAAACAGGTGGACAGGTAAATCAAATTCTCAATTTTCAGTATCGTAATATTTAGCCACATTGTGTGCTACAGCCGACATTCAACTTGGTAGAACTAGCTTCTAGCTATAGCCTACTAGGCATGGATGACAACCAAAAGTCTGAGCCCATTTAAAAAAAATACATAACTAGACAAGATAATATGCTTAGGTGGCCTGCCTAAGTATTCCTAAGGCAGAAAAAAACCTTTAGTAGAATAGTACTGGGCCTCTTTCATTAGTGACCACAGAGACTGAATCCCTTTACATTAGCGATGCGTAGGTCTACTCCACAGTTCTTGTGGTTATATCCTCAAAGAGCAGGAGTTTAGAGCCATTAAAAATTGTGTGGATAATGTGTGGGTTGGGTGGGAGAGGGGTGCATGCCAAGTAGCCAATGTTTTAGTAATTATCTGCGATTAATAAAAACTGCCATACCAGTGTGAAGCGCTGCTTACTCTAAAGCACTGGCTTAGAGTAAGTTCTGTTGTGGTGGCAGGTAGCCTAGTGGTCAGAGAATAATGACCAGTAACTAAAACATTGCTGTATCAAATTCTTCAGTGGGAAGAGGCTGTCATTTGATCCGTAATCAAGTGGGAATAAACAAAGGGCTACACATCACAATGCATTCAATATGCCTTATGTCCTTTTCACACAATTTCACTCCACTACTGGTTGGAGTTTGTAACATGCAGTGCAACATTTGTAAATCGGGAAGTCATCGGGAACACATTGAGGCGCGCAAAACACATGCATCCGATGGGCAAAATCGTCACGAATAAAGCACATCGGTAGCGCAAATAGCGGAGTCGGACAACAAATGCTAAAACTTTCACCTTCTCGTCAGGCAGTGGTGAGGCTACAAGAGGCTGCAGGAATAATCGACTTTATGAACTATGATTGCTTTTAGTAGAATGTTTACAGTCCAACGCGAACACAGTGATGGAAAGAAACAAGTCATGAGCAACAGACCGGATCTGTGAAAAAATAGATGCCGGAACAAACTCTGAGAGGTGCTGGATCCTGTTCCAGCAGGATCCGACTTAAATGAACCACTGGTAACATGGTATCGAGGAGATCCTCTCTCTTGTCGAATATCATATTTATTTTTGGGAGATTGCTAACCGTGACCATCTGAATTAATGACATCTGGTTCAATGGAATAAAGTGTTCAAATGTGATGCAAACGGGGCACAAGGCTATGATGCTTGAGTGCCATGTCTGCAGTACAATCTCTTCTTCAGTTCCACCCCTTCCATATCATTTCAACCCTCTGCCCCTCTCCCCATTTCTCACGCTGAATTATTGAAAGCAGAATAAATTGATTTCTAGATGGTTTAATCTCAAATCAAAACCGAATCGTAGAACTTGTCCATTCTTTGGGCAATTTTTGACACTCAAATATGCATGGAGGAATAAATGTTAGGACATCATTTGGCTTCTGGCCAGATTAAGTAGACACATTTAAATTCAAATGATAGGAATCAAGAAATGCTAAATTAACTATGACACTATAAAGATCTGGAGTAATGAAAAACCTAAATGTTTTTCTTTCCTGCATTTCCATATTTTATTTCATTTTAGAATGCGGAATCACAAATACAACAGATTTAATGCTTAGTTTAAACAATTAGGTATAAAATGCTTCAAAAATGTTTTGGTGTTAATTACTGGCTGTATTAAATCACTGCACCCTAAAGATTCTTTGTAATGAACACTCAGGCCACCAACGCTTGTCATGTTTATTCAAAAGATGCCTCCTGAAAACCTTTCACCTCACACATATTCTACGTGCACACAGTGTTCTTGATCACACAATTGCATACAAAGATATTCCCAGGCAATTACTAAATATTGAATGGAGGACTTGCTTTTCACAGAATTTGTTTCATTTGAGCACTTGTGAGCCATGCTCCTAATGTCACTGTTTACACGTTATTGCCTTATCACTTTGTCAAAGCTAGTGGCAGTAAGAGTATTTGCATGTCTACATTGCAACATGCTTCACCTCATGGTCCACGCTCGACCAGTGTGCTTGACATATAGGGCTGTCTGATCAGAACTGCATTGACTTACTGTTGATGGAGGAGCAGAAAATGTTTGACTGAGAGCTTGAAGTGTTGGGCCAAGGCAAGGTTTCTCCTTTCATTGCTCTGTGGATGAAATTCATTCTAATAATGACATCCACATAACAATGATAGGGGAGACCATGGGAGGAGGTCTTGGTCTTGGTGTATAGAGAGAAGAGGAGAGGGCCTAGCATCAAGCCCTGGGGGAGTAGTGACAGCTGGCGGAGCAGACAGAGATCCTTACCAAGTCGACCTGAAGGAGTGGGTGGATATAGGAGGATGGGAACCAAGGAAAGAGTCAACTTTGGTGGTGTCGAGAACACACATGACACAGAAGTTATCAGTCTCCATTGAGTGAACTATCTTGAAGCCTGACTTTCTGAGAGATTGTTCTGAGAGATAACAAGAGTTGGTCACCGACAGCACAATAACAAAGCAATTTCCCTGTTACCCTTTCAGTACAAAGCAGAGGGCTGGAGAAATGCAAAAACTTTCACTTTCCATTGAACTAAGTTCATGAGACATTTATTAGTTATAGTATTGAAGAATCAATATAACTCAAAAGTACATATTATTAGCTTTATAAGGCCAAAAAGTTGATGTAGCAACTACAGATTCTAAGAGAAAATGAGCCCAATCGGGAGGAACAGGGAGGGTGGTTAGGTCAAACAACAGTCAACCTCGTCACCAGGAGTGAAAGAGTAAGAAGTACTCAAGAGACTGTGGTTTTGATTTCCCAGAGTGCACTGCTAATGTACTAATGAACTCTCCCTGTCTTCAATAAGAGGCCAACGTAGGACAGGCCTCTTATCTTGGGAAGACATTCATTGATTCATCCAGAATATTGGGAGGTATTGAGATATTAGTCATACTAATACTAACAGTACTCAAATCAAGAGAACTATTGTGCATTTGTATGAAAATGATGTTTGAGTTACACATCTCCCTCCTTGCTGTGTACAAAATGTAGGGCAGCATTTCATCTACGCTCAATGCAAAGACCAAACTGGATGGCATTTAATTAACAGTGTTCTCTCCTTGGTACTGAAGCCATGACATAAGGATTTTAATAATGTGAAATGCATGGTATGGAATGCTGTTGTAGGCTGTGCTAAGAGGTGTGAAGCTAGATCATGCCATAGCTGTGGGATCATGACATGCATTAGAGGATAAATGTTAGTCTTTCGTCGTTTATCTCCAAGGTAGCATAGCATGCAAAATGGAGCATAGTGAGCAATAGCTGTTGGGAACGTGGTTTTACATGGTAGCAGTGTGGGCTCATCATAAGAGAGAGGTTAAAATGTAAACATTTTGGGAATTCGTACTAAAGAGGAGAGGGACCATCCGGTTTCTTAACAGCACACAGTTCAAAAGCCAGCATCCGTGATGGTATGGGGGGCATTAGTGCACATGGCATGGGTGACTGGCACATCTGCGAAGGCACCTTAAATGCTGAACAATACAGTACATACAGATTTTGGAGCAATATATGCTGCCTTCCAGACAATGTCTTTTTCAGGGAAGGCCTTGCTCATTTCAGCAAGACAATGCCAAACCACATTCTGGTTTGGCAGCATGGCTCCATAGTAAAGCATTGCTCCCAGGTGATAAACTTGCCTGCCTGATGTACAGGACCTGTCACCCTTTGAAAACATTTGGCGCATTATGAAATGAAAAATATGACAAGAAGACCCCGAAGAGTTGATCAGCTGAAATCCTACATCAAGCAAGAATGGGAATACATTTCACTTTCAAAACTACAGCAATTAGTCTCCTCAGTTCCCAAACACTTACAGAGTATTGTTAAAAGAGGTGATGCAACACAGTGGTAAACATGCCTATGTCCCACCTTTTTTGAAACATGCTGCTGGCATCAAATTCAAAATAGGCAAAATACAACATTTCTCAGTTTCAACACATTGTCTTCAATATATCAAATATATTGTTTTCAATTAAATATACTGTAGGAATAAATGATTTGCACATCATTTGTATTTGCATTTCACGCAGCATCCCAAATGTTTTGGAAATGGGGTCGTACATGTCTTGTTTTATTTAACTGTTATTTAATAAGAAAACATACACCAATCAGCCATAACATTATGACCACTTGCCTAATATTGTGTAGAACCCCCTTTTGCCACTAAAACAGCCCTGACCCGTCGAGGCATGGACTCCACTATACCTCTGAAGGTGTGCTGTGGTATCTGGCACCAAGACGTTAGCAGCAGATCCTTTCAAGTAAGTTGCGAGGTGGGGCCTCCATGGATGGACTTGTTTGTCCAGCACATCCTACAGATGCTCGATTGGATTGAGATCTGGGGAATTTGGAGGCCAAGTCAACACCTTGAACTTGTTGTTGTGTTCCTCAAACCATTCCTGAACCATTTTTTGCTTTGTGGCAGGGCACATTATCCTGCTGAGGCCAATGCCATCAGGGAATAGCGTTGCCATGAAAGGGTGCACATGGTCTGCTCAGGTAGGTGGAACGTGTCAAAGTAACATCCACATGAATGGCAGGACCCAAGGTTTCCCAGCAGAACAGGACCCAAGGTTTGCCCAAAGCATCACACTGCCTCCGCCGGCTTGCCTCCTTCCCATAGTGCATTCTGGTGCCATTTGTTCTCCAGGTAAGCGACGCACACGCACCCGGCCATCCACGTGATGTAAAAGAAAATGTGATTCATCAGTAGGCGGTTTCGGCTGTGGACAGGGGTCAGCTTGGGCACCCTGACTAGTCTGCGGCTACACAGCCCCATACGCAACAAACTGCGGTGCACTGTGCGTTCTGACACCTTTCTATCACCACCAGCATTAACTTTTTATAACCACCCAAGACCCTGTCACTGGTTTACCGCTTTTCCTTCCTCGGATCACTTTTGATAGATACTGACCACTGCAGACCGGGAACACCCCACAAGGGCTGCAGTTTTGTAGATGCTCTGACCCAGTCGTCTAACCATCACAATTTGGCCCTTGTCAAAGTCACTCAGATCCTTACCCTTGCCCATTTTTCCAGCTTCTAACACATCAACTTTGAGGACAGAATGTTCACTTGCTGCCTAATATATCCCACCCACTGACAGGTGCCATGATAATGAGATTATCAGTGTTACTCACTTCACCTGTCAGTGGACATAATGTTATGGCTGATGTAAGTTATTTATACCGCAACACATCTACTTGTGTACATTGAGAAACTACTGGGGGATAGAAAAGCATTAGATGATCATACACTTTTATTTACAGTAAGTATTCCATTTGGTGTGCCAAAATACAAACATATTACTTAGTGTTAGTCAATTAAAATGAAGGGAATTAACACTGTACGCAAAATGATTAATCCTATCACTTTAGTTAATGATGTTTAAACAACTGACTTCAGGAAATCCAAATGTACCTAATTATTCATTTGCATTACTCTTAGTGTGTGTGTGTGTGTGTATATGTGTTTTATTCTGTTATTTTATGATATATTTTTCAGGCCTTTATAATGCTTTATCGGTTTAAGTGGTGAACAATAGAGCAGAGTTGTTCCTGAAAGAGCAGAAGGTTGGATTTGAACCCACACTGTAACAGTCCACGTGTACTTAAGGAAGCAGTTTATGCACCTATGCCACATTTGATAACAATTTATATTGTTAACTATATTGTTATTATTGTAATTATTACATTATTATATTATTTTATTACATTAATTGGAAAGAACTCTCCTAAAATGTGTCCTGCGCTTGCGGTCAACTAGCTTTTAAAATGTAAATTGGAAAATTAGAAAACATGGAAAACATGGGGGGGAGGAATTAGAAAACATTCATCTTTTTGAAAATAGCATTACTGATATTAGACATTATTTTCCATCACCCTTTCCTAATATTGTCATATCCAATTGTATCTTTGGCTCTCATCACAACTCCCATTGAATTCGGGACGGCTAAAGATTACAACTTGCCTTCTTCCTGTGTATCTACATGCCATGCAATTCTGCTTTTTTCCACAGTGCTTGTCTAGCCAGGAAGTAATGCGGCTCAACGCGTATGAGAGCACTCTCGCTCACCTGACAACCTCAGTTAGCTTTACAGGCTTCCGAGCCACCTGAGGGAGTCACGACAGTGGAATGTGACCAGGAAATTCTTGCTGACAATGAATCCCCCTCAATAAAGAATGTGAATATCTTAGACTGCTGCGCCACTGAGGTGGCCCTTTAACACACCTTTTAGCGACTATTACAGGCAAATATTGCTTTTTTCTGAAGTTGTCAAAAAGGTTTCCTATAAATGTAAAAGAAACAACAGGATAGTTCAACTATTTCCAAGGGCTAATGAAAAACAAAAAAAGTTCTTGGGTTCCACTGAGTTAATAAAAGGAATTCAAACTTGTTTCTGCTGCATGTGCTTAATGTTATTCATGTGATGTCAAAGCCCAGGTCCTGCGTGTGTGCTATGTGTGCACAAGAAATAGCTTCTGGGGACTCTGGATTGGAAAGTCTTTTTATCAATATTTTCCTGCTGATCTTAAATTCATTGCTAAAAAGGAAGCAATCCCACATGCAAAGGGCAACTGAGTGATTCAGGTAAGGGCACCTACCTAACAGTAATGATTCCTCCACTGCCTGACTGCCCTTGCACGGGCATTAACCAGCCATCTTCTGAATAAACCAACAACAGTTATCCCGAACAATAGCCACGGCACATATCTACCTTTGTCCTTCTCTGCGTTATATTTTGCATATTTCTTGTCTATTTACCTGTCAAAATAGGACTTCAAACAAAATCTAACATGCGCCTCAGGGGATATACTGTATGAGCACTGTGATCCAGTGGTGTAGTGATGCCTGAAGAAGTATACTCTAATTTTGTCATATCTTCCAAACGGTGCAAAATGTGTTGAGAAACACTGACATTTACTCTAAATAAGCTGAAAGCATGAATATCATATTGCTCTTTCAGAACCCTTTAATTCAAAGGTGCAGGCACTGTTGTTTGGTTAGTGGTGTTTCTGAGGCACAAGAAGCCTAAACGTTAGAGCATCTTAGCAGTAAATGAAAGGTTGTTAGCTCAAACCTGAGAAATAAATGACAGAAATCTGTGGTTTTGTCACATTTTACTCTGATCAGCGACTGCATTCAACTATGCAATGCATACATGCATTCCTTAAATCAGCAAAGAAAAAAGAAAATTTCTGTCACATTTAAGTAATTTAGCACACGCTCTCATCCAGAGAAACGTATAGTAGTTAGTGCATTCATACAAATATTTTCTGGTAGTGGCACAATTGGGAATTAAACCCACAACCCTTTCATCACAAGTGCCACCCTCAACCAACTGAGCTACACCCTGTTGTACCTACTGACCTATGACCAAATCACAAATCGATACAATCTCACAGTGTCTCACGGATGAGATTCATGACTTCTGGGACAGAATTAAGATACTGCAGTATAGGAACCATTTTCTGAATATATATAAATTAATTAGGGAGACAGATGGCAAGAATTGTTTCCTGACCCTGAGTTTCAGCTTAATTTATGCATTCATTGGCTTAGGACGCAAACCTGCTGAAATCGCAAGGCCAGGGGCCACAAGCTTTTCTTTAACAAATGTTTTATTTACTTTTGAAAGCAGGCCCCTTTATTCTCACATTTTCTCTCTGCCCTATGGCAAAGTTAGAAAAATTTCAATAAATTTACATTTTATCTCATTTGTAGTAGGGCTTTAAAGGTACATATATTCGTATGTGTACCGTACAACATATTTGGCTATTCTGTTTAAACCAGTTTTCTGCAAGTCGTAATTAAAATTGCAATAATCGTTGCTTTTTTCCAACTTGTGTTTTGTGAGCTGAACTTGAGCAGGAACAGCTAATTAGAAAATTGGCGAGTGATGGTATTGATAAATCAACACTGGAGAATAAAGACAAAAAGAATTGCGATAAGACCACACAAGTGGTTAAAAGAAATTCTGAAATAGCGAGTACTATATATGGGCACATTTTAACCAGGCATTCAGTCTTGTCCAAGTCGTTTCCACTGTTTTTTGGCGAAAAGGACAAATGTGACCTAAAATTTTGTTTGGGAGGTACTGTAGCCTAACAGGTTGTTGTTTAAGAAACTCGGCCCAGGTTAATCAGCCCTGCCCATTCTTTTGAATCAGCCAATTATATTCAAAATATCAAATATTATACTAACATATAACCTTCTTTGCTGGTTAGTTATCAGAAGGCAGCAGACAGGCAGTAGGTAGCATAGCGGGAATGGCATCTGACTAACAAAAGGGTTGCTACTGAGTCTCAAGCTGGATATTTTTCCCCCAGAAAATAGAATTTACCTCAAATGTGCAAGTCAACAGGATAGTAGTTTCTGCAAATGCCTAAAATGTAAAGTATTTAAACTAAATTATCCAACTCGGTTAGGGTTGGGTTTAGGGTTAAGGTTAGGATTAGGGTTATGGTTTGTTTTTTCAAAGCACACAGTTTTGAATAATATTTGAAATATTTGAAATGATGCTGCAAAAGAAAGGGTGGGGTTAGTTTAGCCTGGGAAGAGTTGGTAAACATTAGCCTGTGAGGCAGTGTGTCCCAGGCACATTTCAAGGCACCTTTGTCCTGTCGGGTTTTTTTGGTTGGCATCTTTCTATGATGTCATATAATTCTTGATACTCAGACCCCAATCACATCTTCCACCGTGGCCAGGACAAGTTTTTCGAAAACTGTCTCTGATCGGCTAGAGGCAAAAGTTAACATTGTTCAACTTTTGGTGGGAAGGCAACATTTTGTGCGCACTCCGGTGGATCGCAGATTCTTTGCTTCCTCTTGCCGCTGCCGCCGGTGTAAGACGCAAATCTACTGTCAGCCAAACACTGAAAACAATAGACGGCAGCGTTGCTGCCTGTCAGTGCGAAAGCAGTTTTTTAGAAATGCCAACAAATGGCAATTATAAAACGGTACCGCAACACATTGTCTAGAGGCTTGTCAACAGGCTTCTCCCAAACATGCAAAATCAGACTGGAGAATTAGCTCATAACTAATCAATGGATGTCAAGCATGTTAGCTTGGATGCAGGCATAGACTTCTATTGTATTAAGGCGTTGAAGGGCTCTGGCCCATGTTCGCTAGATTTAAGAAGTTAACATGTATGGAGTTTGACTTCAGTATGTCAAATTGGCTATCGGGTTCTCATACATTACCTTTATTTACAGATAGTTCTAGTGAGATTGACTTGTGGCACTCAGCAGTGAGACTGAGGAAAAGCTGAAGGAATAGAGGAATGAAGCAGAGAACTAGGGCAATTGTAACCAACATTTCCCTGGAGAAAAGGTTAACCAATAGTATCGAACAAATCAAGAATAGATTCATCATGACATCTGACTGGACAGTTGCTGATGCTACGTGTCATTGTGAATCATTTCTCATGCTTGTAATACTGTACATTGATAGTAAATTTTGATTATGGCTTGTTTATGCTGTTATGCAAATAGAATTTTCAAGTTTTTAAATTGTATCGTAATGCAGTTAATCAGTGCAACTTAACAACAAAGATGATACTTTACTAAAAATATTTGAAAAGTAAAAGTCTCATTTAAAATAAATACTTTGGCTACTTTGTTATAATCAATATGACAAGCCTAAAATATGAATTTTCAGTTTTGTGTTTTATGATCCAAATATCAGTTTCAAATGATATATAAGGGCCAAGAAGAGTGGTTTTGTCAGTATATAGTAACTTCAAAACTAATGACACATTACAGTTCTCTACCTTGCAGATGAACCAGGTTGAGAACAGATGAGAACAGCAATCCAGTGAAGCGCTTAGAACAATAGTGGTCAGGGACAACTGGTAGGAAAGAGAATTTAGGTGACTGAGACCCAGAGAAACCCATAACTACTTCAATTGAGAATTTGTTTATAAACATTTTTTATGTGGGAGAGAGAGGGTATAAGTGGTTCTGGGCTAAGCCCCCAGTGTCTTTAAATGCTTGAAACACTCCTGGGTGAGTAAGTGACACTGTCAGACCAACGTGCTTGGCTGCTGTGTGAGAGGTTTAAATCTAGACTGTAGTGCATGGAAACATGGTTTTATGTTGATTTGGCTGTCAAGGCAGGTTAAATGGTACTGTTTATTGCAAATACTTTTAGGGCTTATATCTGTCTGTCTGGTCTGATGCCAGACATAACATCATACACACATGGGCATTGGTCCAGTGATTTAAGCTATCCTGTTTTAAAACGTAACATTTGTGGTGTATTTTTAATGTGCCTGTACACTACATGGCAGTTTACAGATATTCTAAATGCAATCCAAGTATTCAACACTGATGCTCCAGTGCCATCAGGTGGAGCTACATGATATGACAAACAGAAGGTCTGGTCATGTGTCAAGGCCATAACCTTCTCTATAATAGGAATTCCTTAACCCTCCTGCTATCCTCAAATTGACCAACATCTTTTATCCTTGGGGCCAATTTGACCCCAACAATTTAAACCTACAGAACATGACTTTTACCCAAGTTTATGTGTAAGGTACTTCACATTTCTTTGTTGAATACCTAAATATCCCTTTAAATAAAACAAAAAACCCCACCCATCCCCCCTTACACATCCAGAATACATATTGCGTGACTATGGAATATAATTCACAATAAAATCTCAGTGATTGACCATAAAATTGGAAAGAAAGATCGTAAAGAAGAATTTGAAAGAAGAAACATTTTTGGTGTTTTAATGGCATTATATTATTTCTAAGTACAGACTTTTGTTATTTATAACATTTGGAAAGAAGACCAATTTCTGTTTTAAAAAACTGACAATTGGCCTATGGGAGGTCATTCGTCGACCGCTGTAGGTAGCTGTGACCTTGTCCAGGTTATAAACCCCTCCCTTTGTCTCGTAGTTTTCAGAGACCATTTGTGGTTTTCAGTCTTCTCTGGTGCTCAGGACATCGTCTTTGTGCATGGCTCTCATCAACAGGACATTTTTCCCTTTCTTGGGGCAATAGGAGATGACAGTGGCTCTGCCACTGAAGGCAAACATTGAAGATGTTACCTTCAAGTTCTTCATCGCAAGAAGCTCAGAGGGAAGCTCCAGCTTGTTTTTTCTCACTGTCCCCAACATAGTAAGCTTCCTTTTCAGCAGTTCCTCACCCAGGGCTCACAATGTGAAAAAATTACAGTATCACATCTAACGATATGACCATTCAGTCCTTCAGCCAGGTCTAGTACCACCCTCATGCCCTGATGTTTTTCAGGTGCTTGGACTGTGGATTACATGCTGCCCATATTTTCATACCCTATTTGGCCGGTTTGCTTGGTATGTATTTTCTGAAGGGGCAGTGCCCATGAAATGCAACCAGACATCCCTCCACAGTGACATGGGGGCCTGGATTGTAAAGAAAGGGCAATCCCATACATCCATACTGCTGCGAGTTTGTCACGCTCTCACTGGCCCTGCCTTGTTTCTCTGTCATCGAAGAACATGAAACAGGAGAAAACATGGAAAGTCTTGAGACATGATGGCTGGAAATATTGCCCTTCCAGTGCCAGCCTTCCAAATGCTTGCTGTGGCGCGTATATGGGGTCAGTCTTTCCAACTGTCCACATATACGCGCCTCCCCTCTAAGTTTGTCATCTCAAGTATATCCTTTTTGATTGATGGTGTTACGAAGAGCTCAAATGCTGATTTTCTGTCTTGGACATGGCTTTCAGCGAATCTGGTGGGGCCTGGAACCATTTTGATGACACTAGCAGCACAAGTCAACCCTGTCGTTCAAGTGTGGAGAGGGACTATTATAACCAGGTGCGGAATGGGGTAAAACATCAGCCAAGAATCTGAAGTGGAACCACCCGGGGGGTGGGATTGTTAATTACTATTATTGTTAAAATAATTAACAATAGGCTACTTTAACAAATACATAGTTAGACTTCACAAATATATTTTTATTACAATAATCCACTGTTTATGCCATCGCACGAGTGGAATGCTTGAACGTTCCCTCGTTGCAGTAATGCGACACAACATGAGCTTGGCTAATCAACTACTGGTGGACCATTCTGCGTATTTCAAAGGTCTGCATCTCTACTCTTTCCTCGGGTGTTGTTCTCTTTATGTCGTACCCTGCCTCCATCCTCTCGCTTTTTTCAGGCTCTGTATCGGCATTTATTTTGGGTTGACTATACTATAATCTATTAAGTTGATAAAAATATAGTTTTAACTTACTTTAACAGATATATATTTAAGAATATTAATAATTTATTACATTTACAGAAATTTCAATTATCAGTAACTAATTTACACAATACTTTGGTTAGCTAGCTAGCACACATTCAACATTTAGCAACAGGAGGAGAAAATATCGCTAGATATTAAAATAACATTATAACGAACACCACTAAAAGTTATAGGAAGCTAGCGAGTTAGGCGCGATATCATGTGTGCCGTTTTCCCGACACTGTTGTAGGACTACTCGACTTCGGTATGACAGGAAAATCACCTTTGGGCTGAGTCTGCCTGTGTGATGGAGAAGCATACAGCAGCATTCGAAACATCTCCGTAATGGTGTTGCACTTGGCAGTATCTGCTTCAAGAGTTTTTCTTTTCTCCCCAACACCTTTCCTCTTCCTCTCCATAAGAAAAGCAGCAAATACAATAAAGAATGTGCTTAAGATATTAACCTATTCCGTTCTACAAAAATGTTGGACAAATTCAATTAAGCAGGGGTCACTCCTCCTCCCCCTTCAATATTGAAATATTGGGTCGGTCCATGTGAATAGCCGTTGTGTAGACCTTCGTGCCAGAGTTGCCAAGTTAATATTCAGGAACCCCCATTTAAACTGACCAATGGTGACGGCGAACATCAGTGGGCATAACTTAATATTCAGGAACCCCCATATTAAGTAACGCCCCCGACTTGCGGTGTGCAGATATACCTTATTGCAACCACAGGGTATAACAGTCACCAGATTTCAACCCAATTGAACACCTATGGGAGATTTTTGAACCGATGTGCTGCTCTCCACCTCCATCATCAAAACATTAAATTTCAGAATATCTTTTGGAGGAATGGTGTTCCATCCCTCCAGTAGAGTCAAAGAGACTTGTAGATACTATAGCAAGGTGCATTGAAGCTGTTCTGACAGGCTGTGGTGGACCAGCATCTTAATGAAACACTTTATGTTGGTTTTTCCTTTGATTTGTCGCACATCTATATAAACAGTATATACAGTATCTCACAAAAGTGAGTACACCCCTCACATTTTTGCAAATATTTGATTATATCTTTTCATGTGACAACACTGAAGAAATGACACTTTGCTACAATGTAAAGTAGTGAGTGTACAGCTTGTATAACAGTGTAAATTTGCTGTCCCCTCAAAATAATTCAACACACAGCCATTAATGTCTAAACCGCTGGCAACA
>JACXGI010001149.1:0-25898 GCA_016801175.1 Esox masquinongy
GTACACCCCTCACATTTTTGTAAATATTTGATTATATCTTTTCATGTGACAACACTGAAGAAATGACACTTTGCTACAATGTAAAGTAGTGAGTGTACAGCTTGTATAACAGTGTAAATTGGCTGTCCCCTCAAAATAACTCAACACACAGCCATTAATGTCTAAACCGCTGGCAACAAAAGTGAGTACACCCCTAAGTAAAAATGTCCAAATTGGACCCAATTAGCAATTTTCCCTCCCCGGTGTCATGTGACTCGTATGTGTTACAAGGTCTCAGGTGTGAATGGGGAGCAGGTGTGTTAAATTTGGTGTTATGGCTCTCACACTCCCTCATACTGGTCACTGGAAGTTCAACATGGCACCTCATGGCAAAGAACTCTCTGAGGATCTGAAAAAAAGATTTTTTGCTCTACATAAAGATGGCCTAGGCTATAAGAAGATTGCCAAGACCCTGAAACTGAGCTGCAGCACGGTGGCCAAGACCATACAGCGGTTTAACAGGACAGGTTCCACTCAGAACAGGCCTCGCCATGGTCGACCAAAGAAGTTGAGTGCACATGCTCAGCGTCATATCCAGAGGTTGTCTTTGGGAAACAGACGTATGAGTGCTGCCAGCATTGCTGCAGAGGTTAAAGGGGTGGGGGGTCAGCCTGTCAGTGCTCAGACCATACGCCGCACACTGCATCAAATTGGTCTGCATGGCTGTCGTCCCAGAAGGAAGCCTCTTCTAAAGATGATGCACAAGAAAGCCCGCAAACAGTTTGCTGAAGACAAGCAGACTAAGGACATGGATTACTGGAACCATGTCCTGTGGTCTGATGAAACCAAGATGGTTCAGATGGTGTCAAGCGTGTGTGGCGGCAACCAGGTGAGGAGTACAAAGACAAGTGTGTCTTGCCTACAGTCAAGCATGTTGGTGGGAGTGTCATGGTCTGGGGCTGCATAAGTGCTGCCGGCACTGGGGAGCTACAGTTCATTGAGGGAACCATGTACAACATGTACTGTGACATACTGAAGCAGAGCATGATCCCCTCCCTTCGGAGACTGGGCCGCAGGGCAGTATTCCAACATCATAACGACCCCAAACACACCTCCAAGACAACCACTGCCTTGCTAAAGAAGCTGAGGCTAAAGGTGATGGACTGGCCAAGCATATCGCCAGACCTAAACCCTATTGAGCATCTGTGGGGCATCTTCAAACGGAAGGTGGAGGAGCGCAAGGTCTCTAACATCCACCAGCCTTCGTGATGTCGTCATGGAGGAGTGGAAGAAGACTCCAGTGGCAACCTGTGAAGCTCTGGTGAACTCCATGCCCAAGAGGGTTAAGGCAGTGCTGGAAAATAATGGTGGCCACACAAAATATTGACACTTTGGGCCCAATTTGGACATTTTCACTTAGGGGTGTACTCACGTTTGTTGCCAGCGGTTTAGACATTAATGGCTGTGTGTTGTGTTATTTTGAGGGGACAGCAAATTTACACTGTTAAACAAGCTGTACCCGCACTACTTTAAATTGTAGCAAAGTGTCATTTCTTCAGTGTTGTCACATGAAAAGATATAATCAAATATTTACAAAAATGTGAGGGGTGTACTCACTTCTGTGAGATACTGTATTTAGTTGAAATAAAATATATTTTGCTACCCTTCCAGAACCAAAACCAAATGAAAACAGCATGCAGCACATGAATCCACAATGTAGAATTCTCTTGTCGGAAAGGGTACAGATGTGGTAGATTTTCTGCATGTTTAATACTTGTTGGAAAATGTAATCACCATTCAGTAAAGATTGTATAAGGTCATTTGAAACAGTAGGGATGATAGCAGCAGGCATAATAAAATGACAAAGTCACAGAATCACTAGACAATTGTAGCTTGTGTTACAATACTGTTAAATGACATTAAAATATTGCGATTCTCTTTATTTTGCATCACCATTTTCTAATAAGTAACAGTCTTACATAACTGTAATATGGCAATGAACACAAAGGTGTGACAGAGGTCAGAGAAAATAAGAGAATATGGAGAGAAAGATGAGGAGTAGAGGACTACAGCGATCATGACGACGGAAGTAACGTGGACTTCGGGCATCGACTGTGGTGAGGGGTTAAACGGCTCAGACTAGCTATTCAATAGCCACATTCACTGTGTCTGCATGGACAGTGGTCATTATTTTCAACTGTCCCTGGTTTGTTCAACAGAAGCGCATAGAGAGAGCTAGAAAACAAGTCATTATATTACTCACCAAGAAGGGTTGAACATGGACTTCTATCTATACTATAAATAGGCTGACTACAAAGCTTACTGTGAACACTAAAGTGACTGAAAATAATGAATACATCTGCAGGCCGATCTGTGACAAAGTCTTTATATACACACACTGTACTGTATCAGTACTACTTTATAGCAGACTCCCACTAACCCAGAAGGGTGACAGAGGTGAACTGAGGGAAAGATGGTGAGGGAGGCCATACAATATGGTGTTGTGCAAGTCCAGCGCTTCAGCAACCAAACGCTTTGCTTCAAATCAAAGGCACTTTGATTCCTGCCTGAGCCTGTCATCCGTAAAACTAATCACGCTATTGTTTTTTACAAGAGCAATCAGAGAGGGTCAGCACTAAAGAAGGGGAAGAATGACAGATTTCAGGTTTTTATGAATACATAAAGCAGTTTACAGTAGAAAAACGTCCCATTCATCTTTTAGAAAGGCATGAATAAAAAGGGAACCTTACGGCAGACTAGGCCAACACACCAACACACACCACGACCAACAAACACGCGCACACGCGCACACAGTCACTACTAATGAGAGCCTCCACTGGTCTCCCTCAATAACAGCACAGCTTGGGGCCTTAACTAAGGCAGTAAAGAATAATTGACTTGGCCTGTCGGAGCTGTTGGTCATGATACTGAGAGTGCTGACGCTATGGTTTCAACTAAATGGACAATGTGGCCTTAGAGCTGAAACACAGGGCAGGGCAAACTGAGGCATTCTATCACTACAGCATGTGATAGAATACAAAGTCTACAAAACACTGAGGCAGACCAACATGCGGACCCATACACAGATGGCCCCATCTGCTGTCTGCTGAATACTAGCATCGGTAATCACAGGTTGTCTGTGTGATCCTTTTACAGTCCATCAATACAGATTAGGTTTCCAGCGTTTGCAATCAATACCCCTGCAATCTAACAGAGTTAGGCCCTCTGATTGACAGGCTCCACACCGCACTGCAATTCCTTTCACTTGACAGGCCCATTTCTTACCCTGCGTCCTCCGAGATCATTACAGATGTTCCGCTTCTCTGGACCCCTGGGACCGGGTGAGCATGTGTGTGTGTATGAACCAGCGTCTAACAATTGGCATAACCATCTGAACCTTGCTTTGCATGTGTGTAACCAGGCTGAATGCACATTCCTCCTAATGGATAGGTCCCATGAATAAGACCTGCCTTTACAATTGACATACTCCTGGGATTATGTGTATAATTCTCTATTATCGGCTGAAAGAGAGAGAGAGAGAGGACTGTGGTTTGCTGTGTCAAGTCTTTTCCCAATTCTACTCACTTCCCGGAAGCATTCCTTTTAATCGCTCTTGCTCTCCCTCTCTCCCATTCCCTCTGGCTCTCTTCTCATCTCTCCCATTCCCTCTGGCTCTCTTCTCATCTCTCCCATTCCCTCTGGTTCTCTCATCATCTCCCACCCTCTCCCATTCCCTCTGGCTCTGTCCTCGTCTCTCTCCCTCTCCCATTCCTTCTGGCTCTGTCCTCGTCTCTTTCCCATTCCCTTTGGCTCTTTCCTCGTCTCACCCTCTCTCCCATTCCCTCGGGCTCTCTCCTCGTCTCTCCCTCGCCTAGTGTGTGCAAGCTGGAGATTGAAAATGGTGACCAGGTTAAAGTTCACTGTGTGTTCCCTCCCTTTCAGGGCATGACCATGTCACCTGTTCCAGAGACCATACAGCTTTTCAGAAAGAGGTAATCTCATCTCCTTCAGAAACAGCAATTGGGGTTGCTCCTATGGCAAATGCAAACGGCTGGTGCTGTGCCTATTTCTTAGTGCTCTGGTTGTCTTGTCAATACTGCTCTTACCTTATTAATTTCACGAAACAGTGGCTTAAAGCATCAAACTTGGTTTCATTAAAACACATAAGGTGCATCAATTAATTGAGAAAAAAAATATGTTTTCAATTTTGAGTGGTCGATAAGTTAAGAGATCAGTCAAATTTCAGTTACCAGATATCTTTGAGGACAGCCCTACACAATACTGAAATCACACCAAGTATCAATATCCATGATCAGACCTCCGCCTAAAAATTGTTTACCTGAATGGCCTATTTTGTAATCAAGACAGCAAATATCTGTGAAAAGTTCATGTCTCATTTACAAGATAAAAATGATTTCCACCCCTCTCCACTACATCCAATTGACCCTCCTCCCACTCTATTCTGTCTAGTCTGACATCCTGCAAAGACAGAGCGTGGGTCTGTATTTGATAGAGCAATGTCCTTCCTAGTCTGCCACTACCCACCCAGTTAGAGGGAAAAAGAGAAGACTAGAAAGATAAGAGAGAAAAAATAAAAAATACTCTTGACTTTGTCTTTAATAAGACATTGTCATTATACTAAAAACACCACATCATCCCCCTCTCCATGTAATTTCACATGTCAAGTTCATGAATAGAAAAGCACAGATGTGAAGAGGATATTCAGCAATACTTGGAGGCCAGGACAGCAGATCTACATGTAGGTCTTAACTACAGGGGTGCAAACTTGAGAGGGCCCAACAAGTGGACTCCATCTGTCATGATATAAGCATTGTACTAACAACACCAGGTCATGTGTCACAATACCTTGTAGTATCTTGACACTACAGGGGGAAATGTATGTGTGACCTGCTTGTCCCACACCACCACCTCAGGAAGCTAGTTTCCACAACCGCATAAAAGGTAGATCTAATTTTAAAGGCTATGTTCATGTAGCAACTGATGCAATAAGATGTATTGGGTAAAATGTCTTTTTTTTTGTATTCCACTTTCACATTTAAGCCTTGACACCTCTCAGTCATGTACACAAACTACAATATTTACCTACATTTCACCAACGAATATAATAATAATGTACCATGTAACAGAAATGTTTATCCAAACTGAATTCCAAGAAGTGGTTTATACATAATTTCTTACCCACTACGACTCTTCATACAGTGGCACACTGGCCATAGCCAACTGAAGGATATATAACATTTTAAAACGGGAAAGCAAACAGAAAAACTGGGGGTAAACTTAGGGAAACACTGGAATATCTAGCTACCTTGTTTGGCCTCCAGTTCCTCTGGGGTGAGAGTGGGTCTCTTCTCCTCTGGGGCAATCGGGGCAGAGGGTTCTCTGACCGCCATCGCTGCCCCATCTAGCAGGGCCTCCAGACCCTCCTCCCCTAGTAACTTGTCCGGGTCATCGTCTGAGTCGTCGTCCAGCCGCACGCGGTTCTTCTCTAGAGGCAGCATGTCGTTCTCCTTGGCCTTGATGGCAAAGCAGATCGGGGCAAAAGACACTGGAAAGTTGAAGGCGGGAGAGAAGGGGGGAGTTTGATTAAAATGTGCAGTTGGCTGTTAGATTGGCAGTCCCTCCTTTTACCATAAACCATTAACCTTCCCCAGTCAGACGGAGTATCATTGAGCCGGGGGTTAACTCTGATTACCATGGGCCTACGGCTTGCTTTATGAGCAGCCAGCAGACACTTAATCATGGAAGCCATTTATTGGCTGATGGCTCCAAATGAAAGCACAAACACGTGTGTCACAAACACACACACACGCACGCACGCACGCACGCACAGACACACACAGACAGACACCAACATTGCCAGCCTGCACAACTCTATACACTATACAGGGAGTAAGCATTTGACCTCACCAAACAAATACCCGCTACAACAATTTAAAAAAGCAGTGAGGGAAAACAAATAAACAACAGTGAGTGGAGGGGGAACATCCTCAGACAGTTTAATTATCAGAGTGGGCAGGCAATGCCAGACTAGGTGCTTTGTAAAATGTCAGGCAGGTGTGTGTGGGAGATACTAAAAGTTCTCATAAGAATAGTGAAATCAGTCAGTTATGGACAAGTTAGGAAATGTAGCGTATAAGCCAAAAGGTATACACTGCTGTTCAAAAGTTGGGGTCATTTAAAAATTTTGTTGTTTTTGAAAGAAAAGCAAATTGAAGAGGTGACTTCTGGATGCTGGCCTTGTAGAGTTGCAAAAAAAAAGCCGTATCTCAGACTGGCCAAAAAAACAAAAAGATTAAGATGGGAAAAACAACACAGATACTGGACAGAGGAAGATAGAAAAAAGGTGTTATGGACAGAATCTAAGGTCGAGGGGTTCGGATCACAAAGAGCATTCATGAGACACAGACCAAATCTGAGATGCAGACGCCATCTGTCAAGCATGGTGGAGGCAATATGATTGTCTGGGTATGCTTTGGTGGTGGTAAAGTGGGAAATTTGTACATAGTAAAAGGGATCTTGAAGAAGAAAGGCTATCACTCCACTGCCATACCCTGTGGATGCTGCTTGATTTCCTCTTATTCCCCCAACAGGGCAATGACACAAAGCACAGCTCCAAACCATGCAAGAACTATTTAGGGAAGAAGCAGTTAGCTGGTATTCTGCCTATAATGGAGTGGCCAGCATAGTCACGGGACCTCAACCCTATTGAGCTGTTGTGGGAGCAGCTTGACCGTATGGTGCTTCTGGAAGCATGGGGTGAAATCTCTTCAGATTACCTCAACAAATTGACAAGAATGCCAAAGGTCTGTAAGGCTGGAATTGCTGCATATGGAGGATTCTTTGACGAAAGCAAAGTTTGAAGGACACAATTATTATTCCAATTAAAATTCATTATTTGTAACCTAGTCAATGCCTATATTGACTATTCATTTTGCTATATTTCCTATTCAAACTAATTTCATTAATGTTTTCATGGAAAACAAGAAAATTTCTAAGTGACCCCCAACTTTTGAATGGCAGTGTATATGGTACAGTAATGAATTAGAGGTTAGGGTCAAAGATTTTGGGTCAAGTTCAGGGGAAATATGACTTACAATGGAAACATGTTTTTGTTTCCCGCAAGTTTAGAAAAAGAAGAATTGTGCGTGTGTTTCATAAAGCCTTACCTTTCATTAGCTTGCCGTCCTTCAGCCTTTTGTCAGAAGAACAGTTACCAATGCCGCTGCTGTCGCCCTCCCCTTCAGCTACGCCGTCTGATGGAGAGCCACACTATGGGGGATGAGAAAAAGTATGGATGAGCAAAAAGATGCTGAGTGTTATACACAACCATTCTGACGAAAAGAAATGCAAAATACAGCAGCTATTTATAGGAAATCATTTAAAATTCTAGGTACTTTTGTTTCAACATTGTACTTTTATTAGCAAGTATTTTCGCGGGATTGGGTTTCAAAGTTGCCAGTCTAAAAACATCTAGCAAGTTAGACACATTGAAGGTTGGTTGCAGATCCGATCGTCAAGGGAAAGCTATTTCACACTACAGAGGGTGGGCTACTTCTCAGTCTCTCTCCCGTCATGGCCTGGCTCTCATTGGAATTCTTTGTCTGCTCTGTGGCCCATTCACTACGGGACACTGATGGAGAGGTTTAATCATAGCTACATGCAGAGGTGGAGGGACCAGGGGACCGCTACTTCCACATGGCCCAGTCAGTGTGGGCAGACATTTCACACCTCCTCTAACATCAAGTCTGGAACATACAAACTCAGTGGAGAGAAAGGAGGCAAAAGACTAGCTTAAGCACTAGATTAGAGATCATGTAGTAAATTTAGTAAATAGTAATTACGAGCTTGATAGTAGGTATATGACAGGTAATCTCTGGGCATCAAGCTAGATGTTAGACTCCTCATGCATCTCCCCATGTGAAGATAGACTCCAAAACTGAGCCTGATTGTGTGACCTAGAATTTGGGTTACAATTTTGGATGCCTAAATCGGGGGGAAAAAAATCTGTCCCAACTTTTTTTGAAACGTTTTGATGGCATTAAATTCAAAATGGGCATATATTTTTCCAAAAACAATACAATTTCTCAGTTTCAACATTTGACATGTTGTCTTTGACCTATTTTGAATTAAATATAGGGATAAATGATTTGCACATCACTGCATTCTGTTTTTATTTGCATTTTATGTAGCGTCCCAACTTCTTTGGAAATAGGGTTCTATAATAAAAAGAAACAAGAATGCATTATGTTGCCCAAAAGGTAATTTCTATTTTGTGAGATGGCCTCGTAGAAATGTCAAAGAAATCAGAAATTTAGGAAGTCAAAGACAGGAAAGGCAGTGGAAGACCTTGAGGCACAAGGAAATTCAGTGCAGTATTTGCTCAGCATCTGGGTGCGTCATCAGTTGTGAGAAGAGGCTTCAAAGAAATGTCCATGTTTGACAGGTTGGCAAAAACTTCTTCAACGCTGTCAACACAATAATGACCCAAAAGACTTGATGAAAACATACTTGGAGTAGAAGTCTGCAGATGGGACACCCTATTAGTGCTGGCCGCTTCAAAGCACAAACATTAACATAATTGAAGCTATAAAGGTTCACTTTTGGACAAGAAAAATAACAAAAAGTAACCAAAGTCAAAAGAAGATGTATGGCAAATCCTAAAGGAGGTTGGAGGAATTTACCACAGGATTACAAAAAACATTACATGAGAGTGTATCAAAGCAAAATGCTTTAGTTTTGCATACTAAGGCATGCCACACCAAATCCTTACATTTTTTTAAAACACAAGACGTTTTTGTTAATGAGATGAAAATAAGTTATGTGTGATGCAGATGTTCGTCTGTGTGTGTAAAATGTAGGAAGAGAAGGTGAAAGAAAAGAACGTTTTATTGGTGATTGATATCTTTTGAACATTTTGCAGTTCTAATAAGGAAGTATGGCAGACAGGGTCTTCAGCAGTGGCCCTCAGTGGAGTTAAAGGTCAGAGCACCATTAGCCTGGCTAAGAAGTCTGTCTCCCTGAACATGAGCTAAAATGGAAAGTAATGAGACTATTACAATAGGGATATTTAAATACATGCTCTATTTTGGTTTGGAAAAAACTCTGCTCCACTTCTGAGTGATATGAAATATCTTCCTTCAGGAAACGAGACAAGAGATGGTCATATTTAAGAGTAGGCTACAATCACATTTTAATCATCAATAGTTGACACTTCCAATCTGACACTGTTCCTATACATACGACAGGCACCTCAAAACTATAGCTGTAAACTAAACAATATTTATAATTGCAAAATCCAAAGAGGTCGGATTTCACAGATGAGAATTGATAGTTTTCACGTGATGTCGCAGCATACGGGAAAGCCCACTTGGCAAAACCAAGTCTCCTTCCAATGCTCACCGTCGGCAACTCGACAACTTCAACTAATTAAACTTCAAAATGCCAGATAATTGCAGTTCCATTGGATGTGCTAACTGCCTAAATATTGTATTTGCAATCATATCTACATGTAATCATTGTAATAAATGACATGGTGTGTTTTCGTCTGCACCGATGCAACCAACTCCAATGGCCTAGCTCATTAGTGAGGCTAGCTAAACCTCTCTTGTTAAACATATAGTGTTAGCTAAATGAATAAAAAAGTTAATACAGGAGAAAATCACACCAATCCAACCTTCTCCACAGCAACCCAGGCTGTCAATGGTAGGTCATTTAAACAGTAGGAATGGTTTACCTGACATTGGGAAAACGTTTATATTATTACCATACATTTGTCACAACATTCTGTGTTATACTGGCTGCCCTGCGCTACACAGACCACCCATAGATCAAACGGCAATTTAGGTAAATTAGCACTCAAATTCGCTTTGACAATGAAGAATTTCTTCTCCTTCACCTCCCAAACAACTGCATTGCTGAACCACCCTGATCAAATGTACAGATAGCAGGCTGTACTTTTGTACGCTTTCATTTTGGTAGCAGTGTAAAGGGAGCGATTCTCCACAAGGTATATGTACACATTCCCAGAGTTCACCTGAATGGTAGGTAAGCCCCGGCAGGGATGTCGCTGTTTTTAATGATGTAAATAATGCAGCAGGGGCTGTATATGGGTCACAAGTGCCTAAGACTTGCAGTTTGTTTGCGTATCTTTATTTTTCATGTTTTTTGTGAGGTGATCTAAACACTCATGGGCTGTAATAGTAGAACATTTGACCGTATTGTGCAATAGCTCCATAGAATTTCCAGTGCTAGCTGTCATGTTTTAACAATATGTTGCACACCAGGCTGTCTGAGCAACCACGTGACTGAAAACTATGAATATAATGTTTTCTGTGTCACATTATAACCTATTATATACTGTATATAATAGGATATATTGATACTCTTTATAGGGCTTTTGTGTCTTAAATACATACAAACTCACAACATGCTGATGAGGCTCATCAACCAGGAAACTGGAAACATGGTTTAATTTACCATCACACAGGTTCTGCATGAGTGCACAGAAGACACAACGTGGTGCGTGTGTGTTTGCATTGGCCAGGCTCTGTACTGGGTGGTTTCAAGGCGAGAAAAGAGCTGCCGTACTAGAGTGGCAGCCTTCAGGGTCTACTAACACATGGACAGAGTTGTATAATAAGTGTCAGCAGTGGTGTGCAAGCCCCCCCCACCCCTTCTTTGGGCTCACATACACATGCAAGGGACAGAGTCAACGTATAGAAACACTCACAGGCCTCTAACACACAGACTTTAAGAGCACTTTTACACTGACACAGTGAAACAAGAGATAAGTGTCTCATTTTACATTTTTATTTTTGCCGCATTTCAATATACACCGATTATCCATAAAATTATGACCACTGACAGGTGAAGTGAATACCACTGATAATCTCCTTATCATGGCACCTGTCAGTGGGTGGGATATATTAGGCAGCAAGTGGACATTCTGTTCTCAAAGTTGATGTGTTAGAAGCAGGAAAAATGGGCAAGCGTAAGGATCTGAGCGACTTTGACAAGGGCCAAATTGTGATGGCTAGACGACTGGGTCAGAGCATCTCCAAAACTGCAGACCGTGTGGGGTGTTCCCGGTGTGCAGTGGTCAGTACCTATCAAAAGTGGTCCAAGGACGGAAAAGCGGTGAACCGGCGACAGGGTTATGTGCGGCCAAGGCTCATTGATGCTGGGGAGCGAAGGCTGGCCCGTGTGGTCCGATCCAACAGACGAGCTACTGTTGCTCAAATTGCTGAAAAAGTTAATGCTGGTACTGATTGAAAGGTGTCAGAACACACAGTGCATCGCAGTTTGCTGCGTATAGGGCTGCGTAGCCGCAGACCAGTCAGGGTGCCCATGCTGACCGCTGTACCACTGCCAAAAGCGCCTACAATGGGCATGTGAGCATCAGAACTGGACCACGGAGCAATGGAAGAAGGTGGCCTGGTCTGATGAATCACGTTTTCTTTTACATCACATGGATGGCCGGGTGCGTGTGCGTCGCTTACCTGGAGAACACATGGCACCAGGATGCATTATGGGAATAAGGCAAGCAGGCGGAGGCAGTGTGATACTATGGTCAATGCTCTGCTGGGAAACCTTGGGTCCTGCCATTCATGTGGATGTTACATTGACATGTACCTTCTACCTGAGCATTATTGCAGACCATGTGCACCCTTTCAAGGCAACGGTATTCCCCGATGGCATTGGCCTCTCAGCAGGATAATGTACCCTGCCACAAAGCAAAAATGGTTCAGGAATGGTTTGAGGAACACAACAACAAGTTCAAGGTGCTGACTTGGCCTCCAAATTCCCCAGATCTCAATGTAATCGAGCATCTGTGGGATGTGCTGGACAAACTGGTCCGATCCATGGAGGCCCCACCTTGCAACTTACAGGACTTAAAAGGATCAGCTGCTAACGTCTTGGTGCCAGATACCACAGCACACCTTCTAGTGGAATCCATGCCTCAACGGGTCAGGGCTGTTTTGGCAGCAAAAACGGGATCTACACAATATCAGGCAGGTGGTCATAATGTTATGGCTGATGGGTGCAGTCTCTCAGCTTTAATTTGAGGGTATTCACATCCAAATTGGAGGAAGGGTTTAGGAATAAAAGCTCTTTAATATGTAGCCCCCTCTTTTTCAAGGGACCAAAACTAATTGGACAATTGACTCCAAAGCTGTTTCATGAACAGGTGTGGGCTACTCCATTATTTCTTCATCAATTAAGCAGGTAAAAGGTCTAAAGTTGATTCCAGGTGTGGCATTCGCATTTGGAAGCTGTTGCTGTGAACACAAAACATGCGGTCAAAGGAGTTCTCAATGCAAGTGAAACAGGCCATCCTTAGGCTGCAAAAAAAAATATTCCATCAGAGACATAGCAGGAGACATGGCCAAATCAACAGTTTGGTACATACTAAGAAAAAAAGAATGCACAGGTGAGCTCTGCAACACAAAAAGGCCTGGACATCCATGGAAGACATCAGTGGTGGATGATCGCAGGATCCTCTCCATGGTAAAGAAAAAATCCAGCCAAGTGCAGGACACTCTCCAGGAGGTAGGCATATCAGTATTCAAGTCTACCATAAAGAGAAGACTTCACAAGAGCAAATACAGAGAGTTTACCACAAGGCGCAAACCATTCATAAGCCTCAAGAATATAAAGGCCAGATTAGCCTTTGTCAAAAAACATCTAAAAAAGCCAGCCAAGTTCTGGAACAACATTCTTTGGACAGAAGATCAACCTGTGCCCGAATGATGGGAAGAAAAAAAACTTGGAACGGCTCATGATCCGAAGCATACCACATCATCAGTAAAACACAGTGGAGGCAGTGGTATGGCATGGGCATGCATGGCTTCCAATGGCACTGGGTCATTCGTGTTTATTGATGATGTGACAGAAGCAGACGGATTAATTCTGAAGTGTATAGGGATATATTGTCAGATTCAGCCAAATTCAGCAAAGTTGATTGGACGGCGCTTCAGTTTACAGATGAACAATGACCCCAAAACATACTGCGAAAGCAACCCAGGAGTTTAAGGCAAACAAGTGGAATATACTGCAATGGCCGAGTCAATCAACTGATGCATTTCACTTGCTGAAGACAAAACTTAAGGCAGAAAGACAAATAAACAACAACCGAAGACAGCTGCAGTAAAGGCCTGGCAAAGCATCACAAAGGAAGAAACCCAGCGTTTGGTGTTGTCCAAGCATTCCAGACTTCAAGCAGTTATTGCCTACAAAGTACTAAAAATGAATATTTTATTAATGATTGTGTTAATTTCTCCAATTACATTTGAGCCCCTGAAATAAGGGGACTGTGTAAGAAAACGGTTGCAATTCCTAAATGTTTCATATGATATTTTTCTTCAACCCCTTGAGTTAATGCTGAAAGTCTGTACTTCAATTGCATCTCAGTTGTTTCATTTCAAATCCATTGTGGTGGCGTACAGAGCCAAAATTATGAAAATTGCGTCAGTGTCCAAATATTTCTGGACCTAACTGTATGTTAGAAACACATATGGCAGCGATTACATCTGTGATTATTCTTGGGTTGTCGCAAAAAGATTTGCACAACTAGATTGTGCAATATTAAGAGATTATGCTTTCAAAAACTCTTCAGGCTCTGTCAAGTTGCTGGCTAGACAGCAATGTTCAGGATTTGCAATAGATTATAACACATTTTTGTAAAAATTGTCTCTTGGCCTCTCAGGAACATCTACTGTATTATTGCTAACCATCTTAAAGTAGATACGGCCATATGGTTTTGTTTATTGCCCTGCTAAATGGTGGATTAGGATTTCGGATATGAAAGCTAACAATTTGCTTGTGCTTAACTGCATCCATTTCATCCAATTTAAAAAAACTCTGCAGTCTTTGCTTATGTCAAGCATCCCCATAACATGATACAGTCTGAACAATGTAGATCAACAATTTCATAAATCCATTTTCAGTTTTAAACCCTCACATCAAAGATCAGTACGTAGAATGTATTATCCTTGTGTAGCTAGGGGAATTGCAGCAACATTCGTTGGCATTCACACCAACTCCTCCCCAATCCAGCAATTTCTCTAAACGGATATCCACTAATGTACATTATTATTGGTTATACGTTATATTGTATAGTAACTCTGGGACACTCCATATTGTATCTGTGATGCTACCATGTTGTGAGGCCCCTTCCAATTCCCAGCCCTATTATGCAGCCTAGATCTGTATCTAGTAACTTTATCATATTTAGGTATTGTTAGGACTCTAGTGACTTTGAGGTTCTCTCCCTCTTCCCCTCCTGGGACACAACAACAACAAAAGGGAAAAGCAAAGTTAAAGAATATTCAGAATTAACTGAACCTCTTGGGTTCAAGGACAGAGGTGTTTCACCCTGGTCTGGCCGTTAAAAGGTACTGGCGGAGTGGAGTCACACAGAAACAAATCAAGAACAATGGCTACCGCCACGCAGCTAACTGTACTTTAAAGTCAGGCAGGCGGGCGGAAGTCTTAAGGAAAGTGATGAATCGACCTCCTTCACTAGAAAAGAAGCGTGGAAAAGGTTGTGTGTGTGTGTGTGTGTGTGTGTGCATTGCAGCTCCCGAAGCAGCACCTGTCTAGTATAGAGTAAAGCTAACACAGAATATAAGAGGAGAGTTTATCAAGTCATCAGCAAAACACAACCTTAAAAAATAAAAATAATGTGGTTGTGAAAAAGTATATAAACATTACTTCCTAGGATTTTTCCAGTGTGTAGAACAAAGATTTAGGCATTAGTTACAATAGTGGCAAATTTGATGCAGCTGGAATCAGCAGAAAGTGTCCCCAAATATGGTAGAGGAAAACCATAACGCTCTTTATCTCTGCAGTCCTGACACATGGAGCCTGGTGTAGAGAAAAACTGTCCCTGTCCCTTGAATCCACCTGTGGGTCCATTATAAAGTATTTCCTGCTATTATACTATATTCCCAGCGGAACCTTACAAGCCTAGATGCTGGTAACATTCCACTGGGACCACTTGGAACTCCGAACCCAGATATTTCTCTAATTTGCGGAAGGTGTGTGGGTGCGTGTGTATGCTGTGCGTGCCCACACACTGTAACAGTCAAAAGTTAGGACACACTTACCCATTCACTTGAACTGGTGTGTTTATATTTTAACTGGTACTGTACGCATAGGCTAACATATGACAATGAAAATGCATTTCCTTCTGGTTCATTGGTGAGATTATCAGTCACACAAAAATCAAGTATGAAAACTAAGGGGAGGGTTCATCTGTGTCTCTTCATGTTTTTCCTCACCAATCTGTTTAGAGTATGTAGCAACCAGTCCTAAGGGTGAAAAACAAACCGTCTAAAATGGGAACTTTCATTTACAAAGTTAAAGGAGGATATTCGAGACTGAGCATATGCCAAACATTACTTTGCTTCAGCTGGGGAACACGGAGAGGAGCTGTGTAGAATTCTATTCAGACACAAACTGCTACAGCCGACTGTCTCCTACATATTCATAGTAAGCAAGTCACTAAAAGGAAAAAAGCCATTCATGCACATTAAAAGTAGTGGGATGTGAAGGGTGTATTTTTCTGTATCCAGACACTCGAATGCAGGATAGGAGGCTTTCAAGGGTTCTCATAGTTCCCCTTGCTTTAATTCAAGCTGTAAGAACATTATGTTGATTTCATGAGTCATTTAAACATGGCTCTTGTTGTAATACAAGTCCCTATCCCTTTTTTCAAATATATGGAGATCAGTCTTTTGTGGCACATCCTTCCATGTAAAATGACCTTTCCAATGCAAGCCAATTATGGAGCATGCTTGTGTCTCCCCTCACGTGGTTGAAGAGATCTGGAGGCCCATAGACACGTTCCACTTCTCATTAAGCTCCAGTTAAAGAGCCCATGACTTCAGTAAAACACAGAGATGGCTGCCAAACCTCTACTGGGCTGAAGCAACAGCTATCTTCACCATCAGCACAAGCGAGAAGAAGTCATTTCCTCCATAGAAAGCGAAAGAGTCACGTAGAGAAAAGCAATATTGATGATAAATTGCAACAAACCGACGTGACAGCAGACACTGCGATTACACCGAGGAGCGAGGCTGAAAGATGAGAAATAAACACCACCATGATTCAGAACCAATGCTATGCTATCAACACAATCACCAACCAAGGTAGCCAGTATTCATTACTGAACAAGGTCACAGTACAAACAAGTCCAACCATGATGGCGTCCATGGTTCCTACATGGCATGTTTATTCATATACTAGTGTCACTGAGGACTTTAATAACTATAACAGCCAAACAATAATAACAACAAAAAGTATCTGCAGCCCATGTAGCTGTTCTCCAGGTCACTGGCAGACCTCATAGTTGGTGGAAAAGCTGATCTGGTCGGTGGCATGGTTGACCTAAGGGTCCAGCCTACTTGATGACTAAGTATAGACTCCATACTCCAGAGTTCTTTCCACACTGAGACAACCTAACTGATTTTATTTGGCAAATTATTATAATTTATTATACCTTTATTTCAACAAGGAAGAAAGACTGAGACCAAGGTCTCTTTCACAGCTGGGCCCGGTGTATACATGTTTTTGCACATACAGTTTATGTACAATGATTAGAAACAAACAGGAAAAAAACACAGAACAGACAAAACAAGATGCTCACAGATAGCAGAAGACAAAATACAATGTTTTAAACACAGGTGTTATTCCCTTAGAGGCCTCAGGTTTTAGTGGTTATTGGGCCTGTCAGGGAATGTGGGGTCCCTTAGGGTGTCACCCATGGATGGGGTTTGCTGAAATCATTATTGATATTACAGCCAATAAAGGACACATGGTTCCGCATTGTGAGTGTAAAACAAAACTTATGTTTGATTTACAATGCCGCCATGACCAGGTGAGGACATCTATCACACAGCGGACTGGTAACATTAAAATATTTGAGGTTTTATTGCCTGTTAAAAGCAGGCCAAAATAACCACTTGACCTCAAGTTATATTTAGGGCAAATATGTCTGAAATATTAAGTACACACAGCGCAACTTAATGAAAAATTGCAGCAGCCCCTTCTACTTGCAAACCATCACATGTAACATGGGACGTGGTAGAATATGTCCTTGTTGTTAAAGTCATGTAGGACACTCGTGTTTCTCCCTCAGCTGACCATGTTGCACATAATGACTCTGATGGTGGCGTGCCAGTGCTGGAGAGACCCAATGAGAAAAACCTAAATGGGAGCCATTAGGCCCAATGAATCAGCATCCCGGGTGTGTTAACACCACAAAAATGTGAGCAAGCGAAGAGGAGGCAGCACGGCAAGAGAAAAACATAGTCATCTGGGCCACTAGAGCTAGAGTGGCTGTGCAGTAAGGTTGCCTCCTCCACTTTACAGGAATGTGACACAAGAGTACACTATGCATATACCTGCTGAATCACAACACTCAACAGGTCTGCGTTTTAATTGTACCATCTTAGGTTTGTGTCAGATGGATTACAAGAGCAAAACCTGCTCCTAGCCAAACTAAACACCTACATTGGACATTTGAAGGTAGAGAACAGAGTCCCTGACAAAAGCCCCTGCAGCTAATAAACACATCAATAGTGTAACTGTAGACCGGCAAAAAGTTTGTCGGTGTACACAAAAGCGAGGACCACACCAAAGGGTGGGAATACTTAAATTCCAAGATAATCCTTAATGTTAAGAAAAAAGTGTCATCAGAGTAATGAGTAGTGCTGGGAAGAGGAGTGAGACAGAACTCAAGTCGGCTCATGCTGGCCTCATTAACTCATTGCTTGATGTTTATTTTCTCATCTGAATATAGTGCCATGCAAAAGTATCCCAACCCCAGACTAATTCTATCATATTACTGAATAATAAATGGTACATTGATATTTCGTTCTTTTAGATATTTTATTTTTTTTAAACTGACACTCAAAATCAATTATTGCATCATGATAATGGTTTTAAGTTGTGGAATACTTGTTTAAAAAAATTTAATATGTTGCTTGTTTAAGTATTACAACCCTGTGCTGTGGAAGTCAACTTTTAGGAAAATCACCCCAGTCAATCCATATATTTGTAATGTTGATGTCTCTGTACTTCGGTTAATTTGCCTGTCATGAAACTTCAGCCGGACAATAATCCAAAGCACAAGGCCAAACAACACTGGAGTGGCTCAAAAACAAAAAAGTGAATATCGTAGTCATCCCATCGAGAATCCATGGCACAATTTGAAAATTGTAGTCCACAAGCGTTGTTCAACTAACTTGGAACAACCTGGAGCAAATCTGCAAAGTCGAATGGTTCAAAATCATTCCAACACTGTGTGCAAAGCTGGTACATACCTACACAAAAAACTTGCTGCTATTGCAGCAAAGGTGGCTTCAAATACGTTACGGGTAAATATTTATGCGAGCAACATATTTTTTTTTTTGCAACACAAGTGAATGTCACCACACAGAAATTGATTTCTCAAACCGAATGAAATTTCAATGTAGAATTTGTACATTGAAATACATTTGCAAGGAACTGCATAGTTTCAGGCATTTTTGTATTCTTAATCAGACAGTGAAGTGGGAAACGTTCTTTACCGTTCTTGATTAATGCAGTTATTATTAATATTACCTGCCTGCATGGTATAAGATCCTAAAACCTAAGAATTCTGCATCACGGGCCACAGCAACCGCACTAGTGTATGTGACCAATACGGTGGGATTTCCTTTAACATGAATGTTTTGCAACTGGACTATGCTGTACATAAGGCTCATCAATAACGGCCAGAATACCAGTCCAAATACCACAGTGTGACCTGTCATACATATGCTAGATAAATCTCAAACGCTGGGGCAGCAGAGTGCAGTTGAGTGCTGAGTGACAATGCTGCGACTTCATTAGTGGTAAAATGCTCTCATGTGGCCCTTAGAGAGATGATGTCAGTAACTGAGAATGAGAGCAGATCCTCTTCAGCTGCAGCTTCCACTGTCCTTTGTCTGAACTTTTCAACTTCAGGCTCAAAGATAACACATCAGAAGCCCAGGGTGAATCGCATAACACGCTTAGTATCGGAAATATCTGTCATAACGACGGTTGGTTGCAAAAACACCATCTGGTTTGGAATGAGAGGAGCACCGCATAGACACTTGAATTTAGTGTGGAAAAAAACGTAATATCCATTACAGTAGTCACAGATAAACTGTCTGCTTTAGAACGAAATGGCCTCACTCCTATCATGACACAGACATTTCGTGCTCAGGTGTGATTGCAGAGAGCACAGTGTAAACGTAGAGGATATGATATTGTTGGAAAAAAATCATCAAAATTATTGTTACTACAGTTACATAAAATATGGACAGACAAAGACCCAAACTACCTGGATGAGATGTGACCATGATGGGCTATTCGAATCTAAATCGAGCATAAGTGTGTGACTATCTGAGCGGCGCATTTCACGCACTTAAGACATCCCAGACAGTTCTGCAGCACAGGAGTGTTTAAAGTGGTATAATAAGCAGAACTAGAGTACATAACCGGGCCAATGTGGCCAAGCATATATAAGGGGCAGCAGGACAACCGCAACCAAAGGGAATCATGTAATCTCTGTTGACATTGCTCCAGACTCAGCAGCAGAGCCAGGGACAGGTGGAGTGGTCAGCCAGGGGAGCAGAACACCCTTGAGCCCAGAGAGCACAGAGTCTCAGCTCCACTGACAGAGAAATCATAACTGCGGTCCCCATATAACAACAGACAGCGCTGACAGAGGCCAGATTACCCCGCGGAACTCAGACACCGGGAGTATTTCTTCCAACTTTACTTTGTAACATGTTCTCTGTTCTGCTCTGTTCCGCTCTGTTCTTCTACATTCCACACAATCTTTAGCGTTAGAGAGAATACAATGTTTCCGACACTATTACAATCTCTTTCCCATGTCGGAACTTTGGCTGTGCTACAGTTGCAGGTAGAAGTATCATTACCTTAGGGCTGTGTAGGCAGCTGTGACAGGACAGGGAATAGGAGATACACAGGGGTGGAGGGAAGAGAGGCTGGGGAAAATCAAGCTGCCCGTCTGACAAGGAGCTGATAAGAGAAAAGTATTCTCCCCATGAGAAGGAGGGACACCTGAAAGCAGAAGCCTTCAAATGCCACCAGCTTTAGGCAGAGTAAGGGACAGTTTGGGGTTAGCAATGAGATTACAGCCGCCAATGGAAAGGGTTTCAATTTCAAATGATCCCATCCTCTCCTGGTGTCTGCACCTCTAAGATGAAATACAGCTCAAGCAGAAATCACCTTTAAAAGATTAGGCCTACACAGAATAGGTTGATATTCACCTTTTGTTTAAATCCAAGCATTAGTGAGATTAAGTTGCACCCACATGCATAATCTAATAAACACAGTATAAGTGTCATTTACAATCCAGGCTTTGGGATTTGGTTTTAATTGAGATCATGTGTCCCCAGTCAAATTTCCCATTCATGATTATGGTTGGTGTCGTAGCAACAACTCCACAGCAGGTTAGGACATCTAAAATGCTTAGTTTGTCAAGCTGTTATGAATCTTATCATACCGCTCACTGAACCGTACTTGAATTTTCCGGCACTTACATGTTCGAGGCATGTGCATTTCCCGGCCAACAACAACAATTGAACCTGCATGACAAGGCATGGTGACCCTGTCATACAGTATATCCACCCCGGGTAGCTTTGAGCTAATTTGCAACGCCCTCAATGCTTCAGCATTAAATTCTGGCCTCTACGCTGCAGCTGTACTAAAAGGCGATGACTTAGAGCACTGTGCCACATGCCGACCCAATAACCGAAATATTAAATAAATCCTGGGATGGGAACAGGCCAGGATTAGAACTCAATTATTCTAGTGGCAAAGAAAACTCACATGTTTAATTGGAGAAAGAAAGAAATAGATTTTTCTGAATTACTTGAAATCCAAGTTCGTAGCTACAGATACAGACATTTCTGATATGTGCAGGATCAGCTAGTTTTACCAGGCTCTGCCATCAGAGATGCTTCTCCATGACAGTTAGAACAAACACACTTTTTGTTGTTACAGTTATCTATTGCAAAAAACAGAGCCAGGCTTGTAATATTACATCATCATCTTAGGACAGAGGAGTAGATCACATACAGTTATTTAGTATGCAACATATCAAACAAGCATGACAGATAGTCAGTCAATAAAGATTTAACAGAAAGGCAGTCAATAACAATTTAACAAAGAGGCTGTCAATAGTAACTTAATGTGCAATCACAGGCTACTAGAAGAAAGAGTTTTCCTCCCCCCACAAACTCAGGCTACATGGCAATGAAAAATTGTGACATTTGTCACACATAACACTATGGTTTGCCGAATACAATCTAGTGACTGCATTTTGAAATATCTGTACTACCATGACAGCCTTAATAACACAGTTGTGCAATGTTTGTCCAAATCACGTCATGTAAAAAAAGCAGGTTTTTATTTGAGGTGTTTAGAAATATGCGCACGGCCAGAAAAGCTTTCTGCTGCACAGTCGGTATATTCTACTTCAGAGAGTTCACCAAATTAGTTAACTCTATGTAGTAGCTTAATGCTTCTCAAATTAGATCAAATCAACATAATATCTGCCACTTTTCAGTGCTAGTAAACCAGAGGAAATCTAACTCTTTGATATGGTGATTTTGTTGTAGGAAGAGTCAGTCCGCATCAGTGCAAAATTCAATTGACTGTAGACCACAAACGGTCTTTTTTGCAAGTGAATGTGCTTTTCAGATCAGAGCTATGGTCAGAGCTCAGCTGGACATTCAGGATAATGGTTCTTATTCTTTGTTAGTTAACGAGTTCAGGCCAGCAATTCGGGAGTCACTTCTTCCAATAAGAGCAAAAGAAATGTGTAGCCTACATAAAACTGTCTTTTAAACAGGTACAAATCTTGTTTAAAAGACAGTTTGTTTTCAGACTGGATTGAATATGAAAAAATAATTGGCAATTACTTATTTGGTGCGCTGTTACAGACCAGATACAATTTAAAAAAGTAAGTCTCATGCAAAATAGTTTCATGCAATGTAGGCCTGCAGTGAACACCAAATATAGGCCACTGTAGCATAAATCATAAATCATCATTGGCTACAAAAAAAAGGAACTTAGTGGGTATAGCCTCAGTGTTCCCTGTAAACACTCAGTGACAGTAGCACAGAATTCTCACACCACCACTTTTCCACCACAAGACCAGACATTTGCCCAGCTGCAAAGAATTTTAATGGAAAAGGGGCTACATCATATTAAATTGATTGACGGTACAAAAGAGGGCCAGGTAAAATGACAGAAAAGAATGTGTCTAAGATCACATGAGCAGAACATGATGTTGATCCTTAACTTTGTGTAAGAGGCTGTGGACACTAACTCTATATCCATAGCCGCAGCCTTTTTTATATAATTTCTTTACTGTAATGTTTTCAGCTCAAGCCTTGTTACTACCAGGGGTACAAACAAACAATGAAGCACTTGGCAAGCAAATGGGTATTTAAATTGTCTCTTGGTCTATTACTGCTCACCCTTGATATCCTTTGTTTAGAATATCTTTAAGTACTTAGGTCTCCCTCCCACCTGAGCCCACTAGAAATAACCAGCAAACTGCATTTCCACTAATAGCCAACCAACAGTATTCTCTTCATAATAGCTTTCAAATGTCAACCATGCAAATAAATGCTTATTGAGGATGACCCTTGTGTCAACTGACTTTCAAGTAGCTTTTAACAATAAATACTTATCACGTTTAATGCTTTTTGTGAGTGCTAGATTGGTATCAGAGAAAAGAACAGAGCGCGAGTAGGTCGGCCGACATCCCAGGAGAAAGTTAAAAAAATATTTTTTTCCCCCTCAAACAAACCAAGGATGCACGGTTAACTGCTTTTCATGGCCCAGTGGATAATTCACAGGCTTAGGTTTGCTATAAGATAACCAAGGTTATATTTTTTAAATCAGATGGCAGAGAGAGACAGAGGAATAAAGTGTGTATTTGTACCTGTTTGGTCATGAGATCCTGAAAGAATCAAAAAAACAATGTTCTGTTGGCATATGCCTGTTGAGTTAATCTGAGGTGAGACACTGTGAAGGTAGGCCATTCTATCAAAACAACTAGAGCATAAGTGCATGCTGTAAACAAAACAAATCATAATTCTGACATTTAAAACTACAAAAGTAAAGCATATGATGTTATTTTCTTTTTCGGAGAGCAAGAATCTGAGGTAAATTTGGGCTATTAAACTTGAGAAATGAACTGAAAGTATTGCATTTATTAGAACATTAATGAATTTTCCAAAGCTTATGATAATCATGAACAAAATCAAAATATCATTTGTATTTTCTTGTTGTCAGTTGTGTAGGAATGCATCTGGCTGTGTGGCTTTGTAGCCATTAACTATTCTAATGAGTGTTCTGTTAGATAGATAGGCTTTCAAATAGACGTTTTTAATTAAATGATAACTACAGTCTACAAACATCTATGCATACCTGGCAGTGTGATATCATGACAATTTATACAAATACAGTGGTGATTTGAACAGCAAACTCTACAATCTGGTGTCTACAACCAAAGAGGAACATTACATTTGGTTTTTACCAGACCTAAAAAAGAAAGCTCATCTCGTCATCGTCTTTTTAAATATTGTTGCTGGCACGTCGTTTTTTGAATTTAAGCGTTCTGCGCCATAAACTGAAACACATCAAAATCACAATAAAAGCTAGCAGCAAAACTTGATACTGCGTCTTTCATTATTTATTATTCATTAATCATAATTTTTTATAATTAATAATACATTTTTCCCATACAGAATTTTAGAATCGCTTTTTACTTCTAATAATTCTACAAAAAATATATTTGCTTATATTTAGCCAATAATAATAAAAGTCAAATTGTTCTACAGATATTTACACAGTTAAAACGGCAAGGTGGTGTAAGCCTACATGAAACAGAGACCTTATTTGAAGTTCAATGAAGAAATGAATCGTGTAAGAATGCAAGGATCACTTGCATTTCGCTGCTAGGTTTTATGGGGATTATGACACAAATGTCAAATGCGTAAGATCTTGTTTTCTGTCTGGGGTCTGGTTGTAATAGGTGCCACACTGTCACAAGCAATCCTGTGCAGCTGTCTAGATGTGTTCTGACAATGATAGCAAGAGAGGTACTGACCCCACACTGTTTGTTAACTAAATTTGGCTTAATTTCTTTAAATCTGAGTTCCAACACTAGTATAAAGGTTCAGACTTTTTAACTATTCAGCTGAATACAATAGTATATATATGTTTATGTAGGGAAGATAATATTGCATGGGAAATTCCTCAATTTATTTTCTAGAGACCCACTAAAGTCTCTTGACCATACATGTGATTAGTTTGACCAACGCACAATGCCATTACCAAACATATTTGACATTTTCAGACTTAACAGTGCATAGACCATTGTCTTTTACTATCAGTGTATCTGCTCATTACACCAGAGTTGTTGTATGTTGATGCCACAGAAATGGACTTGCTGTCTAATTTGACACTGCATAATGGCATTGATGCTTCCTGCTTTTCCATTCTCTCATGTTGTATCACCTTGTCTGGAATAGCCCATGTTGAACTACAAGTCCGCTAAAATGTACTTAAATAAATTATGATAAGTTGGGATTGGTTTTATTTATTTTTTTACATTTCACTAAAATTTTTCTTTAAAATATTTCTCAACATGGAACCAATGTACAATACAATAATTACAATAATTGATTCAGTTTTAAAACAAAATATGAAAGAGAACAAAATTTTAGAATGTCTAAAGTCAAAATGACCATATTTATAAGTGAATGTGCAAAACATTTATCACATGGCACACCTATGTAGAATATAACTGCAGAATATAACATTTAAAAAAACAACCCAGAGAACTTGCCAGTGAAAGACTAAAGAACCATCCCCAGGGGGTATATCATCCATCCAAACAAAATGGTATCAAAACCACACTTTGCTCAGGGGGAGGGAAAAGACACTCGCACGCACAGAGCTGGGACAATAAACGAAACAGATACTGGCCTCTTCTTACCCAAGAAATTGTCCTTGTGGGGAATTTCCAGTGATAAGGCAACACAACATTCATGCAGATTTGTAATGTGCATTAACCTGCTGTCTGCAATAACAGTGCCCTGTTCCTTTTTGTCTCCCTTCACTCCCTCACCCATTTAAAAACATTGTTGATTCAAGCAACATTTCAGCTACTATTCTGTTAGACCAATATTAATGATTAAATCAGACAGTAGGTCATCAAAATATGCCTAAACTATCACACTACAGCAAAGCATCTCTAAACCATCACACTACAGCAAAGCATCTCTAACCCATCAAACTAAAACAAAGCATCTCTAAACCATAACACTACAGCAAAGCATCCCTAAACCATCACACTACAGCAAAGAATATCTAAACCATCACACTACAGCAAAGAATATCTAAACCATCACACTACACCAAATCACCCGTAAACCATCACACTACAGCAAAGCATCCCTAAACCATCACACTACAGCAAAGCATCTCTAACCCATCACACTACAGCAAAGCATCCCTAAACCATCACACTACAGCAAAGCATCCCTAAACCATCACACTACAGCAAAGCATCTCTAAACCATCACACTACAGCAAAGCATCTCTAAACCATCACACTACAGCAAAGCATCTCTAAACCACAACACTTGCGGCATCACCAACATGCTAGACCATTGATAATGGTCGTCTCAATCCTTTAATCGATAAAAACAATGTCAGACAGGAGATTCTAGGTCTACAAAAATAAGTGAATTGAATAGTGTTGTCCTTGAGAGCTTTTGACAGTAAAATTGTGGCATATGGGAAAAATAAAGTCAATTTCTTTAATATCTTACAGGAAA
>JACXGI010001149.1:25998-42733 GCA_016801175.1 Esox masquinongy
TTAATGGCTCCTGGTCTGAGTTGAAGGACTCTGCCGTGACACACATGCACACCCATGAATGCGTAGATGCGTGTGCGCACACACACACACACACACACACACACACACACACACACACACACACACACACAAATACCTCTGGCAAGCTGTTTCCCTCTTTCTGCATGAAGTAATGCTTCTTGAACTCATAATAGCTGTTGTACTGGTTCCAAGATTGCAGAAAATCAAACCTGTGACGGAGAAAGACACATACAACCACTTGAACATACGGTATAGTACGTGGTCCTCTTTACTCAGTACAGTGAAGAGCAGATGTGCTGGTTTCTGTGCATGGCTTACCGTGGGTCGTTCTTGGCCCGGACACTGGTCTCAAACTTGACACCGTTCCTGGCCACATACTCAGCCAGCTTGTCAATAACTGGTTGGATGTCAGGGGGCGGGGGGATGATGGCAGCCACTGCCCCAGTAACTGGAGCCGACACGGCAACTGGAGCCTTGCGTCGTGAACTGACAGATGACAGAAAGACGATTGGAGGGGGGGAGAGAGGGAGAGAGAGAGCGAGGGGTGGGAGGTGAAGCATTATGTGGGGGTTAAATAAGGAGTATAAGGATTATGAAAAAATATCCACTCCAATAAGTGCCCACATACCTGTTTTCTGGTATGACAGCAGCAGGTATAACAGGAGCGGGAGGAGGGGTTGAGATGCGGACTGGGACCTGGCTGGGTACTGAAGTTGGTGATGAGATCATGGTAACTGTAGTTGGTGGTGGGTTGATGGGAAATGTAGTTGGAGGTGCTGTGTAGATGATCCGTGTAGTTGGCTCAGGTGGTGGTGTTGTCCCTGGAGGAGGAGGGGCTCCAGAGGAAGAAGGTGGAGCCATCATGCTACCAGAGGGCAGGGAGCTGTAGTAGGCGTTGGCATCAATCCCTGGGGGAGGCGGGGCCAGGCAGTACGTCCCATCAGGAAGCATGCAGTACCCATAATACATCGCTGCCACGTTAGCTGTTTAGAGGTCAGAGAGGAAATGATCAATACTCAAAATATCATGCTAATACTTTTCTCTATTTTTGCACACACCCCTGTCCACAAGCAGACGTGTAAGGTAGTACTGGGCGAAACTGCTTCATTGGCATGTGTGGATTGGCAGTGGTGAAGAATGGGGTACCAGTCAAAAGGTTGGACACACCAACCTACGCATTCAAGGGTATATCTTTATTTTATTTTCCACATTGTGCAATAACAGTGAAGACATAAACTATTAAATAAACCATATGGAATCATGTAGTAACCAAAAAAGTGTTAAACAGAATACAGTTCATATAAATGAAGTTTGATTTTTAAGTTTTAGTTAGTGTATTTTTTTGGTAACTATACGATTGCAGGTGTTATTTCATAGTTTTGATGTCTTCACTTCTTTTCTACAATTTGGAAAACAGTTAAAATAAAGGAATACCATTGAATTTGTAGGAGTGTCCAAACATTTGACTGGTACTGTATTTACATTCAGGTCTGGGCTTATCACTAACAGGATTCTGCTTCTCTCATAGAGAAGGCAGAGACAAGAAAACCAACAAAACACTGATAGGTTTTAAGATTTTAAATGTTTGTCATTCAGCAAATGCTATTTTCCAGAGTGACTAACACTTGGTGAATACATTTTAAGAAGCTAAGCGGAACAACCATACAACACAGTAGTAGTAAGTAAACTCCATTCAATGAATTAGTTATAGGCAGAAGTTAGAGCTAGGAAGAAGATATTACAAATAATCCTCATAATAAACATAGCAAGCGTTAACCATACAACACAGGGGGTGGCTCTTAAGAGTTATTTTTGGTACTCTTTGAAAAGGTAAGGTTTCAGATGTTTTCTGAATATGGACAGAGACTCTGCTATTCTACCCTCAAGGGGAAGCTGGTTCCAACATATGGGTGGCAAAGACAGTGAAGGGTTTTGACTGGGCAGAACAAGACCTGCCTGTGGCAAAACAAGTGGCAAAACAAAGAGCCCTGATAGGGATGTAGGGTTTGAGCATTGCCTGAAGGTAGGGAGGGGAAGTTAGCCTTGCTGATTGATACAAATTAAAAATGTTAATAATCTATGTCTGGATCACCTTTCACTTAATTAAATTTACTTTGTCAGCAGGGGATAGGAAAAACGATAATTTCCTCCAGTCTTTTGTTCTGGCCAAGCATTAATAATTAGGATAAACTTGTTGGAAATCATGCGTTTAAAAGAGAATATGAAAAACAACACAATAAAATTCACAAAGCCTCTTATATAATCACACATCCCATTTAAGACAAAAGCACATCAGCAGGTCAAGGAAAGTCATTTACGACAGGAATAAGAATAAATAAGCGGTGCACAGATTGTGGTGTCATGTTATAAATAGAACAACTGAAGGATCCACTCCTAAGCAAACAGTCTATGTTAACAGTGTGGTATTGTCACCATGCAATGGCACAAGGATTCCTGTGAATGCTGGTCTTATATCAATACTGTGGCAGCCACTTCAAATAGTGTGTCAAACTGTGATGACTATATCCCAATTTCAGGTCTAATAATTCATTACTAGACCTGATCCCTAAAATGTTCTGCATCCACCATGTAATTGATTTCTGGTAAGAGCTAGAAAAGGTTGTTCTGACAACCTTAACCTGTCACAGCAGTGGGCTTAATAACACAGAGTGTTTTTCTGTCCCCTGGGGTGACTATTCAGAAATGATCTGTCATTCGGTCTTCCCCTTCAGCGATTGCCCAACAACTTGTCAACATGTAGCCAAAAAGCAGATTTCTTACACCAATCTGTCTTTAGAAAGAAAAAACATACTGACCCACAGAGTATTTCTAAATAGTCACCACAGGACACAGAATATTGAGGTCTTTCAAAATGTTACTTCCTTGACAGCTCAGATTCAAAACTATATTAAGAGACTAAGTATTCAGTATTAAGTGGAGTAATTTAATGTTCTTCCGTTTAATATGACTAATCATCAACAACTACAGCAGGACCGGGGGATTGGGCTGGTAAGTGTATTCAGTTCAGCATGCAGCTGTATGTCTCTGTGAAGGTGTGTGTGAGCCTGCTGATATGTTCTCGTGCATTATTAACTCAACATGGTCTTTGTGGCAGTGTTTCCCTCCTTGATAGAGCGAACAAGACAGAGAGAGACAAAACGGGAAGAATGAGTGAGCAAGAGACAGAGTGATGGAGAATATGAGGGTTGTCTTGTCAAAGGGGAATGTGGATGATATTGAATCAGCAGTCAACGCCCTTGTCGACTGTTACAAAGACCAATCCAATATGCACAGGGCTGGCATCGTGTAGTACAGTCATCAGTCAGAAGCATTATATTTATTTAATCCATCCCTCTTGATGCCGCGCCAAAGAATAGGGTTCACAGACAGATACTAATCTTTTCAATTGCTGCATCCAGGAAAAATATGAAAAAATAAACAATTGTTGAAAGGGACAGAGACAGGACACGGCAACACAGAGAGCCAACGGCAAAGAAAGAGAACCGAGAGAATCCATGCTGCTCTTTTACACGCTAAAGGATTTGACTGAACTGTTATTTGACAGCAGGATTAAGCAGGGGAGCTAATGTTACGAAAGCAAATTTTGAGAACATCCAACCTTAACAACAGCATGGAGAGCCCAGAAGGCTCCTCAGCATCCGACCACCTCAGCCCTAATGTCTTGTGTTTCAGAAGTGTGTTCATTTCACCAGACAAAACATTTTAGTTGAGAATGGTCTAGTCAAACTAAAGACTGGGAGGGACCTACGAGTTGAGACCTGACCTGATGAGATAAAATGTTTTACTAAAACACTTCATTTGTCATAATAAATATACCACTGTGGATTCATTTAACAAAAATTTTGCTTAAACCGTGAATGTTTGCAAACATTGAATGCTTGCACAGCCATGATGCAACCATGTGACCAGTGTCAGTTAGTGGAACAAGAGAACTGCTACTTCAATTTTGCCCAGACAATGGGTAAAACATGCATTGTACTCCAAAGGTATTAGGACAGAAAGACCTTTTGCCTATAGTATTATCTTCAATATGTGAAAGGCATTTTCAATTGGATTCAGATTGACAGACATGGCCAGTCAAGAGCTTTCCACTTATTCGCTATGGCAGTGTGTTTGGTCCGTGCTGCATAATGAAACACTATCCAACGAGTTTAAAGTACGGGTCTCCAACAGCTTGATTGCGAGATACTGGTAGCTCAAAGCCTACTTCTGAGTAGGCTCTCCAACACAAAATCCCAATAACAAATCTCAAGTATACGACACCAGACAGCTTCTATAAAACACACCATCAAGATTATGGATCCAAGAAAAATACTCCAAATGCAATTTTAAAATTATCAGGAATCAATCCATCGTTATCACATTCCCCCAAAACGTTCTCAAAAAGTAGACTTACCTGGGAGAATAATAACAAGAGTATGTCATTTGAATCTACCATTTACTTTCTGTATGAAAAAGCAGCAACAGTCGCCTACAGATTCTTGAAAGAACGGCACTTTTTCTTTCGCCAGATGCTCAAAAACGATATATATTTATAGAACTACATGTTTATTGGTTCTGATGTGATTGAATCATTGAAATGGACTTGAGAAGCTCACCTTTTTTCTCCATGGATATTTGTATGGATATTTGTAATGATGAAAATTATAAACTCAGAAAAACTGATGGTGTAAATGTTAAACAGAATGAGTTGTTTATCAACCCTTATTTAATGAGGGTATGTTGACAGAAAATCTAGTGCAGATCTTTCAGTTGTAAACTAAGAATTTAAAGAGCAGTTGCAGGGGGGAGGAGAATGTGACCTTACTGAAATAAGAGTAGCTCGCAACATATCAAGATAGTTCTTTTTGTCTTGTCAGTTCACATACTACTAAGGCTTTTGGTAGTACGTGAACAGACAAGAAGTCTCTGTCTTCAGAATTCATCCCCCTGCCTACTTCGGCAGTCATCAATGAAGACAAGTGAGCCATTTCCAGTTGTAGCCATCCATGCCCAAGCGATAACAATCCCATGCTTCAAATTTTACTTGCTATACTTTGGATCACGTGCATTTTCCTTTTTTCCTCCTCACTTTCTGGTTTCTGTAACTCTGGTACTAGTTAATTTAATCATGTGTCCTTTGTTCCGGAACTTTGTTCCAGAAATTCACAGTCATTGTATCATTTCAAAATAAATCATTGTGTTTTCCCAGTTGTTAAAATGTATCGCCATTCATGTTAATGGGTTTAGGTAAAGGAATTGCCAGCTAAGCCACTTTTTATTTATTGTATTTCATAGCTGGCTAGCTAGTGGTATAGTCCATGTTTTATGAAGAAACAATGCAGTACTAGTTCTTAATGTTCAAATGTTTGTGTTTATGTCAAAAGCTCAGTATTGCATGTCATTAATCTCCATTCAGTGCATACTCTGTGTCTACACATTATTAGCTCATTTAACTCCGTTAATCATAAAACCAGCACCATCTATAGACTATAGACATCTCGCAACAGTTAAAATGTGTTAAATTGTGAAGGCAATAATATCATAATTTTTCTACTTCACCGTGTCCATTGTCAATTCATGTAACATAATAATGTGAAATTGAAAGGGAGATAGCTGATCTCTCTCTGTTCGAAGATTTGGCACAAACTGCAATAATCTGCATTACACAGATAGTGCGTATTTATAGACAGATGGGACTTATTTGCAGAAAGCACAGATTGGCAAAGCAGATATATTTTCTCAAAACAAATCTTATAGGAGTTTTGAGAGGATTTGAACCTACTTTAGAAAGCCAAACAAAGATAACATACTATTCCAGTTCTTTCCCCCTCAGGTTTTTGGCAACATGCACTTTTCAGCTGGATCAGTCTGGAATTTCATAGCCCTGGATGAGCCGATTTAGGTGCAATCATCAGTAAAATAAACACTAAGCATATAATAAGCAATATCCTAAGATTAGTTCAACTATGCTAACAAAACTCCCTTTATTTCTATGTGATACTGTTAACTAGGGGCATTTCAAAATCCAAGTTTCCATAGTGAACAAGCACTAAGGCTAAAACCAATAGGTATTTTTCAACTGTGATCTCCAACCGGTGTGCATATGACGCTTATAAGACTGTTGGAGGAATACCATTCCTACGCATATAAACATTCTGAATTCCATCTGTAATTAAAAAAAAAAGTTTAATAGGTTCTATGAAATATTGGCAAATGTGGCCTTGTCTGATACAAAGGTCTGTTTTTCCTCTCTAAACCATGAATTTCAGAAGATAAAGATAAGTGTTGCTCGTTCTGCAGCCACTCAGCGGTAACAATTTTCATAGGCAGTCTCTTAAGTAGAATCATGTGTACTAACACCTCTCTGCTGCATTGTTTGGGTTCAAGAAGCCAGTCTCTCTAGTCAATACTTATCAAGATAGTTTTTGTCTGGGGAAATGCTCACATCACAGAACTTAGGGTTGCAATACAAAACAGACAGGGGATGGTAGAAAAGAATAACTAAAATTATTTCAGAGTATTCTGTGCAGCTCTGTTAGGAGAAAAACTGAAAATGGGATGCAAAAAGTTTTGCGAAACATAAGGTTGGACTGCGAACAAGGCAGCTCATCTGCTGGCTAATAAAACAGCCCACTTTATTTTTGCGTAACAGTACATGGCCAGCAGGGTAACAGCTTGCTCTGCTGAGAAACAATTATTGGTAGTATCCAGCTACCCTCTGCTACACTACAGTTCAAAAGTGTCCCTCTATAAATGTATCTAGGATGAATAAATTGCATTAATGTAGATATAAGTGACACAAAAGGATTAGTGGCCAATGAGCGTGGGCAAGGCAAGTCGGGGCGAGAAATGGTTTAAAGATGGGTGGTTGACACAGATTAATGGACATACTATTTAAGCAGAGGAGTGTTAGTGGGTCATTCTGAATGGATGTACAGATCTCATATCTGAATAGTCCTGCAAAAGACAATAAAGGGGGGGCATAACGATCTGTTAGTATGTACATTCTTTCCATAAATTCAAAAAATTACACTGATTGGCACAAGGTTTGCTGTGCAATTCCAAACTCTGAACAAACATATGACATCCTATAACATTCTTTGCAAATATAATTTTCCTCGCTCTACTTAATCCACAGAACATACATTTAAATAATTGTCACTAATTAGCTTGAGGTGGCGGCGTTGCATCATTTGTGTGGGACGACATTCCTGAAGCCATAGTTGGTAATTCTGTTGTTGGATGACCTCAACAAAGCAACGTATAGTGTTCAAGGTACTGTTCAAGGTTTGAATCACTCTTTCGAAGTCAGTCATTTCCAATTCAACAAATGCCTCTGCCCATCATGTGTCATTTCTAATAAGCTTCCATGGACCTCTTTCTCTATGGATCATTTGGCAATAAGATGTAGAGTTTTGGACCGATGTAGGTATAGAAAAAAATACTACACATACATGCTACTATTACAGTAAAACAGGTCTTCACTACAGAATGGTGGACATATTCTGAAGTTTGGGTGAGATCTAACCATTAAGTTTCAACTAGGTATGTGAAAAATGGCAAATTTAGCTTAACCTTTAAGAAAGAATGTTTATACATTTACATATTAACAAGAAACCAGACAAGCCTAGTCCAGCCGACCCGCAATAGAAAGTATTGCCATCTCGAGATTTAAACCCGGGTCACCTACGTGAAAGGCTGTGTCGTTAACCACTACACCACGGAGCTGTACATTTACCGGCTGTCAGTATAGCCTTTTGTCTATACTGACACCCGGCATCTGTATATCCTGAACAAATCCTCTTTTGCCACTGGCCGTTTTAATAGTTAATTGGCCATTTGTGAATGACATTGATACAGTTAAACTGACTAACGTTTCTTACTAAGTTTACCTCCACCACAAATAGCGTCTATGTATGGCATTTGCCACTGGCCGTTTTAACAGCGTATTAGCCAGTAATAAGCTTTACCGGTATCTACTAACTTACTGGAATAGTCATAAGAATTGAGCAATTGCTAGCGAGTCTGCGAAAGCTATTTCATTTCATGGCATAAGAACGTATTTTTTTCTTTCATGGCAAAACAACATACTTTTTTCCTTCATTCGTGAATGACATTTATACAGTAACTATCAATAAAGGCGACGATAACTAAGTTTTTCATCAAGTTGAGAGAATCGTGGAATCTACCAAAAGATGAGAGAATCGTGGAATCTACCAGAAATAATTCATAAATGTCGTTGCTCTCAATAGATTCGAACTCAGGTCTTCCAGATGAAAGGCATTGTTTTTAACCACTACGGCACAGCATTACACGTTTCAGCAGTCGCTAGACTCCATTGAGGATTGTGTTAAACTGACAAACGTTTCTTTATATTAAGTTTACCTCAACCAACTATGACACTGGCCGTTTTAACAGCTTATTAGCCAGTAATAGTATCTACTAACTTACTAGTATCTTACTAGTATCTACTAACTTCCTAGGAATAATCACAAGAATTGAGCAATTACTAGCGAGACTGAAGATGAACTTTTCCATGCCAGAAACAGTCGCAATATAACCGTATACAGTTTCAGTTAAGGCTTACTATAACGTAACTTCTGTATGTTAAGCCAGCAAATGTGTTTGTCTATCCTGACCCAAAACGCATGCACGGATGCGTACTTTGAAAATCCACCAGAAACAGTAAACTGTTTTATTTCAGGCTTACTATAATGTAGATACTAACGGTTTTAGCCAGCGAAGTTTTCGTCTATACGGAATAATTCATAATGCGTACATCGCTTCGCCTGCGAGGAGATACGAACTCGGGACCTATAGTTCATAAGTCTGCTTCTCTAACCACTACGCTATTTAACAAGGGGTAGTCAGTCAATCAGTCAGTCAGTCAGTCACTCAGTCACTCACTCACTCAGTAAGAGACATTCGCTCTTCTTAGCCGGCTCCGATTACGCAGACCGGCAAAAACGATTAGGATGTAGGACGTTGTAGACTAAAGGCTACAACACCAAACAGCTAGGCTTTCTATTTAGCCAGTAATGTTTTGGAAGTATTAATAATAAATTATTTTGTATTCTTAATTTGCCTAGCTTTCACTACCTAGCTTGTCATTTTTATGGTTTGATGCAGTCATGACAACCGTAGAAATCATAAATATTCATTTCAAAGAATTTGGCATCTATAGGAACGTCTGGTGAAACTGTGGGTTTGCATAAATGAAGAATGTATACACGAACTGTCAGAAACTGTCTACAAGAAGCTCATCTGCATGCTTGTTGTCCGCACCAGGATAGTTACATGACTGCATTTTGATGGCCACTGACTGTAGGCTTTAGAATAGTGCTCTTTACCAATGAATCCCAGTTTCAACCGTTAAAACACTGTGACGACGTGTACACCTGAATGCACAGAGGTAAATGGTGGTCACATCAGATACAGACTGGATCAGATCTACCTTTTCTTTGGCGTTTATCTATGCAATGTGAAATCCATTCCCAAGTAATGTGAAATCCATAGATTAGGGCCTAATAAAATTATTTAAAATGACTGATATCTTGACATGAATTGTAACTCAGTAGAATTTTGAAATTGTTGTATAAATATTTCAGTTCGCTGTAGTTTGTGACATGTTCTCTCTCTATTTCCCCTCATCACTCATGTACACTTTATGCCTGCTCCACCTAATGAAGTCTCAATAAAAAAATCTACTGATGTTAAAGTATTGGTGCTTCAGGTTTTATATACACTGCTCAAAACCAGAAAAGGAACCAGGCGAGCCTAGTTCAGCCGGGCCGTAATTAGAAGTGATTGCCCTCACTGGATTCAAACCTGGATCTCCCAAATGAGAGGCTGTGCCTTTAGTCACTACGCCACGGAGTTACACGATTGCCTGGGGTCGGTATAGCGTCTCGACATTAGATAATTTTGTCACGTATTAACATTACGCCAAGTTTGAATATTTCACTAGACACCATTAAGCATTGTGTTAAACTGACTAACGTTTCTTATTAAGTTTACCCCCACCACAAATTGCATATATGAACTGTATGGCTTTTGCCACTGTCCGTTTTAACAGCTTATTAGTCAGTAATAGGCTTACTAGTATCTACTTACTTACTAATTGGAATAGTCATGAGAATTGAAGCAATTGCTAGCGAGACTGAAGATAAACTTTACACTGCCAAAGCTATTTCATTTCATGGCACAATAGCATTAGTTTTTCTTTAATTTGTGAATGACATTGATACAATAACTATCAATATAGATGACCATAACTGACTTTTTTGTCAAGTGAAAAGACGAGAGAATCGTGGAAACCCCTACTCTTTTACTGCCCAAGGGATTGTGATCTTCCCTATATTACCCCAAAAAGCATGCACAGATGCATACTTCGAAAACCCACCAGAAATAGCTGCAATATAACCGTAAACAGTTTAATTTTAGGCTTACTATAACGTAGCTACTGAAGGTTGTAGCCAGAAAAGTTAGTATAGTCGCAATATACATTATTTTAGGCTTACTATAACGTAGCTACATAGCCAGCAAAGTTTTTGTCCATCCTGAATAAATCATAATGCCTAATTTGTTTTGACTGTGACCAGACTTGAATGCAGAATTTCCGGATGGGTAGTCCGCGTCTCTAACCACTACACTATTTAACAAGGGGTTGTCAGTCAGTCACTCACCCACTCAGAAAGAGACATTCGCTCTTCTTGGCCGGCTTTGCTTACATGGTCCAGCAAAAATGAAGGGAACACGGAATTACCACAGTATAACACCAAGTCAATTAAACTTAAGGGTACAGATGTGCATGACAAATATTTTCACTATCGATAATTCCTCAGCCTTTGTCGTCGAATAGTTGAATAGTAGACCCCACCCACTTGTGCCACAAAGAGAGGCACTAAATGAAAAAAAGGAATGTAAATTGTAATATGTTATGCAATAAATTCAACGTTTTATTTAAAAATGTAGTTAACAACCTCAATAACGTTTGAGTATAAACAATTAGGCTAGATATACTTTTACTCTGGAGACAATCAGAACCTGAAATGCCCTGTACTTGGCCATTAGCCAGCAGCAAATAACCTAATGCATAAGCTTGTCAAGTCGTTAGTATTTTATAACAAGTGATACACTTCAAATGATTGTTACAAGCTTTTCCATTAATTCAAATTGCAAACTAACTATAAACGTTGTAAAAATGTGCATTCTCTCGTAATTCATACACATGCGCAGAGATATGTATGAATTGTCAGAGTACTGCCAGAGCCCTACAAAATGACCTTCAGTGGGCTACTGGTGGTGAGAGCCCGACATCCTCTAGTGGGACCTGTGCTTACAACCCGGCACCATGCAACTCAATTGGCATTTGCCAGACAATACCAGAATTGGCGGGTCCGCCATTGGCGCCCCGAAATTACAATGTGAAATACAGCCCTGGAAAAAATTAAGACACCACTGCACCTTTTTCTTTCCTTTCCAAAAAAGTTGAGAAGGAAAGTTTTGAGTGAGGAACAGAAGCGTTCAATTTGCAGAGGTCTCTTAATTTTAACCCTTCTGTTCCTCACTCAAAACCTTCCTTTCCAACTTTTTAGGAAAGGAAAGAAAAAGGTGCAGTGGCCTCTTAATTTTTCCAGAGCTGTATATGCATGTAACGCTGATCCTGGCGCAGATTAACCTCACAGCCGACATCTGAATGTGATAACCACATAGAAAAACACAATAAATATATAGAAAAATATTTAATATACAGGCCAAGCACGGGCCTCCCACCCACCGCGGACCCAGGTGCAGCCGCACCGCCGACAGCTATGCCACTGCCTCTGACGTGAAAGAGTCTGGAGATGCCATGGTGAACGTTATGCTACCTTCAACATCATCCAGCATGACCGGATTGGCGGTGGGTCAGTGATGGTCTGGGGAGGCATATCCTCGGAGGGTCACAGACCTCCACGTGCTCGCCAACAGTACCCTGCTACTGTTTGGTACTGGCATGAAATCCTCAGACCCATCGTCAGATCTTAAGCTGGTGCAGTGGGCCCTGGGTTCCTCCTGGTGCAGGACAATGCCCGGCCTCATGTGGCCGGAGTGTGTAGGCTTTTCCTGGTGACGAAGGCATTGATGCCATTGACTGGCCCTCACGTTCCCCAGACCTGAATCCAATTGAGAATCTTGGGGACATTATGTATCGGTGCATCCGACGCCACCAAGTAGCGCCACAGACATTCCAGGAGCTCACTGACGCCCTGATCCAGGTCTGGGAGGAGATCCCCCCCAGGACACCATCCGCCGTCTCATCAGGAGCATGCCCAGACGTTGTCGGGAGTGCATACAGGCATGTGGGGGCCATACACACTACTGAGTCACATGCCGTGACTTGCCGTGATGAAATTCACGCACGTTGGAACAGCCTGTGACTTTAATTGTTTACTTTGATTGTCGGTGTGAGTTTGAATCCAGCCCACAATCGTTTGATTATTTAGGTTTCCACTGACCGTTGTTACATCATTTTGTTCTTAAACGAATTACACAATGTACAGTAAAGATTTTGTTCTTAATATATTTCCTCCACCGAGACCCGATTTGTGTTTAAGCGTTCCCTTAAAACACACAAAAAGAAAATAACAATAATAATTATATATGTTTATATATATACAGTATCTCACAAAATTGAGTACACCCCTCACATTTTTGCAAATATTTGATTATATCTTTTCATGTGACAACACTGAAGAAATGACACTTTGCTAAAATGTAAAGTAGTGAGTGTACAGCATGTATAACAGTGCAAATTTGCTGTCCCCTCAAAATAACTCAACACACAGCCATTAATGTCTAAACCGCTGGCAACAAAAGTGAGTACACCCCTAAGTGAAAATGTCCAAATTGGGCCCAATGTGTCAATATTTTGTGTGGCCACCATTATTTTCCAGCACTGCCTTAACCCTCTTGGGCATGAACTTGAGCTGGAGGATGTTAGAGACCTTGCGCTCCTCCATCTTCTGTTTGAGGATGCCCCACAGATGCTCAATGGGGTTTAGGTCTAGAGACATGCTTGGCCAGTCCATCACATTTACCCTCAGCTTCTTTAGCAAGGCAGTGGTCGTCTTGGAGGTGTGTTTGGGGTCGTTATCATGTTGGAATACTGCCCTGCGGCCCAGTCTCCGAAGGGAGTGGATCATGCTCTGCTTCAGTATGTCACAGTACATGCTGGCATTCATGGTTCCGTCAATGAACTGTAGCTCAATGAACACTCACTACTGTAAAGTAGTGAGTGTACAAGCTGTACACTCACTACTTTACATTGTAGCAAAGTGTCACTTCCTCAGTGTTGTCACATGAAAAGATATAATCAAATATTTGGAAAAATGTGAGGGGTGTACTCATTTTCGTGAGATACTGTATATGTATATATGTACATATGTGTAAAGTGTAGATATATATATGTACATATGTGTAAAGTGTAGATATATATATCTACACACACACACACACACACAGCTTGGAAAGGAAAGAAAAAGGTGCAGTGGTCTCAATTTTCTCCAGAGCTGTATGGCTGTATGGCTGTATGTATGGATGGATAGATGGATAGATGGATAGATGGATAGATGGACAGATGGACAGATGGACAGACACACAGACATTAGTGCTGTCAAATGATCAAAATAATTAATCACAATTAATCGCATTAACGTTTGTAGTTAATCGCGATTAACTGCAATTTTAGAATGTGTTCAAATTAAGTAAACAATTTTCTGTTTTAGAAGCTGTGTATTATGTTAAAGGCACAATGTTTTATTGTAAACAATGGACATAGCTTGATTTGAAATCAAATAAGTGCACTAGCTCATGGCCCTGAAATGTCTCCCCTCAAATGATCACAATGACTGGCAGAAGGTATTTGTATCCCATGTAAATCTAAATAGAAAGTTGCTGGTCTATGATTCAAAAGTTCCACCATCTTCTACCATTGTGCTCTTGATCAAGGCACAAAGTACAATAACTTCTATGATAGGACTCTGTTTAAAAACCCCATCATCTCCTGTCTCTGGAAAGTTGCAGGCATGTTATCCAACACCAAATCACACTTATGCTTTTCAAAGTATTGTGCTTTGATTATTTGGCTAAAATGTGGTTAGAATGGGGTTCAGGTCAGGGCCTGCAAACAAGTAGCTTTTTGATAGGTGTTTGGCCACAGCCAAATTTGTCTTTATTAAATGACTTCCAAATGGTAGATTACTTAAAAAGACGAAGGCATAAGGTAGGCAAGGTAGCCAGAGATGTTTATCAACAAACAGTAATCAGGATCAGATATGTAATTTATTTATGCTCAGCAGAGAAGTTGTTAGTTATGCGATTATAATATGTTTTAGTGGAAATGACTGGCGACTGGCGACAAAATTAATGTCTGGATTAGGCTAGCAAAAACATAAAAGAACTTACCATGCTAAAAGCAAGGTTAACAGTAGGATTCGTGCCCACATAGCACCCAGGGATCAGTTTCAGAAAAGGCTCAGAGGAGAGGCACGGCTGTTCTTGTACATATTCCAATTTCCAGCTTGGAACAGTGCAGACTGTGGTCTAACGTACGAGTACTAACGGGCTGTTAAATCCTGTTCTCACACAAATGGCATGCTATTATTGAAAGCGTAAGCACTGCATTTAACAGTAGGATTCACAGACAAGTGGCGAGTAATGATTCACGACATGAAAGCGTAGGCTACACTACATTGTTATATTGAAAAAAACTAATGTGAAGCGCCCTCCAGCAAAATTGAAGTGCCAAATAAAGTTACCCGTATACTGTTGCAAATGAATAAGTGACAGCTCCCACTCAAGTCAACCACTAACTATGGTTCTGAGGCTCAAAAAAAGTAAAATCTGTTAATGGTGACAAAAGAAATGTACGGCGTTAAGCATTTTTAATTAATCACATACGTTAATTTATTAATTTTGACAAGCCAAGTATATCAATAATGATTGGGACTACTTCTGTAGTTCTGAAATGTACTAGGATTTTACTTTAGGAAAAGCTTATGACTTGAACAAATTCCTGTATGAAAAACACAAACATTATTGTGTTCCCTAAAGTCTGTATTTTCGAAATCCATACACTACAGTTCAAAAGTTTGGGGTCACTTAGAAATGACCTAGTTTTTGAAAGAAAAGCATTTTTTGTCCATTAAAATAAATCAATCAGAAATACATCGCAGACATTGTTAATGTTGTAAATGACTGTTGTAGCTGGAAACGGCTGATGTTTTATGGAATATCTACATAAGCAGATTATCAGCAACCATCAGTCCAATGTTCCAATGGCACGTTGTGTATGCAAATCCAAGTTTATCACTTTAAAAAGCTATGTGATCATTACAAAACCCTTTTGCAATTATGTTAGCCCAGCTGAAAACTGTTGTGCTGATAAATAAAGAAGCAATAAAACTGGACTCCTTTAGACTAGCTGAGTATCTGAAGCATCAACAATTGCGGGTTCGATTACAGACTCAAAATGACCAGAAACAAAGAACTTTCTTCTGAAACTCGTCAGTCTATTCTTGTTCTGAGAGATGAAGGCTATTCCATGCGAGAACTTACCAAGAAACTGAAGACCTCGCACAATATTGTATACTACTCCCTTCACAGAACAGTGCAAACTGGCTCTAACCAGAATAGAAAGAGGAGTGGGAGACCCCAGTGCACAACTGAGCAAAAGGACAAATACATTAGTGTCTAGTTTGAGAAAAAGACACCTCACAGGTCCTCAACTGACAGCTTTATAAAACAGTACCCGCCAAACACCAGTCTCAACGTTAACAGGTAAGTTAACTCTGGGATGCTGGCCTTTTTTCCTGAATCTTCCTCTGTCCAGTGCCTGAGTTTTTTTGCCCATCTTAACCTTTTCTTTTCATTGGGCACTCTGAGATATGCTTTTTCTTTGCAACTCTTCCTAGAAGGCCAGCATCCCAGGTGCACATTACACAATGCTGGATCCAATTTAGCTGATGCAGGCATGGTTTTATGATTAAATCTCAGAGTCACTGTCTATGAGTGCTTGTTAATGACACACATTATTTGTTTGTAATACTGGCAGTTATGACTTTTGTCTTTTCCGGAAAGGGAAGGACAAAAGTCATAACTACTCTGATGAAATATTCCACAAACTCAATGCTATGTAAAACAACAATATCTTAAACTGCAGGATTCAGAGAAACTAGACAAACATGTGGGTGAGACATTTGAGCTGCAGGATATTACAGATATTATGATGTAAAATTCATAGAAATCACAGGAGCTTGAATGCTGCACAGCTGGAAAGTTGGGAATAACACAAAACTGTTCCACAATCTAAACTTATCTTGTCCTATTCTCATTCAATATGTCCCTCATTGGCAGATAATGGAGGACCACGTTGAGCAATCTATTACTCTTGTGCCTTTCATCCTCTTCAGTCAGAGTTGAGATGGATTCTCCCAAAGAACAGGCAACATACGCTGAAAGCAAAGTTGGATCTACAGAAGCAAAATCTCTCCAAAATGATCTTGTTGCTGTAAGCCAGTGCATTAAAATGAATGTCAGTGCCACGCTGTGGTGGTGGCATCAATGTTGGAGGCGTAGAGATAATTAGCTTTCTCACACTCTCTCTCCCTCCCAGTGGAACTTGTCCAGTCCCACTAATTAAGACAAATCAGCACACTCTGTTTGAGCCATT
>JACXGI010001149.1:42833-71956 GCA_016801175.1 Esox masquinongy
ACTAGTCCGGAGAAACAGTGTAGATGCACTAGTCCGGAGAAACAGTGTAGATGCACTAGTCCGGAGAAACAGTGTAGATGCACTAGTCCGGAGAAACAGTGTAGATGCACTAGCCTGGAGAAACAGTGTAGATGCACTAGCCTGGAGAAACAGTGTAGATGCACTAGCCTGGAGAAACAGTGTAGATGCACTAGTCTGGAGAAACAGTATTATTATGCGTGCGTGCCTGCCATTAGAGAGAAAAAAAAGGTGGAATGATGTCTGTATTTTGGGGGGAGTAAACATCCTTGAGGCACCCAGACTAACAGCTTCGGATTTTTCCCAATGCCGTTCAGCGCAAAAATGTGTGGAGAATGGAATTTGTCAGCACATCCAAAACAGGCCACTGCAGCTCTGAAAATGAACCAGGCAAAATCTTAAGGATATGTATTTCAACAAACAAAAATCATAATAAAAATCGGTTAACCTTTAAACCAGGAATCCTGAATGGTAAAACCACCACATCCATTTGTGATAACACAATAAAGGAACAGCAAAAAAACATAAGAAATGTCCCTCTCTCACATCACTGCCCACACAAAATAACAACCATTGCGCCTGTAATTTCTATTACTTCTGCATCATCAAAAACAAAAACAATAACATACAGTTGCGCTCATAAGTTTGCATACCCTGGCAGCAATTGTGAAATTTTGGCATTGATTTTGAAAATATGACTGATCATGCAAAAAAAAATTATTTTACTTAAGGATAGTGATCATATGAAGCCATTTATTATCACATAATTGTTTGGTTCCTTTTTAAATCATAATGATAACAGAAATCACCCAAATGGCCCTGATCAAAAGTTTACATACCCTTGAATGTTTGGCCTTGTTTCAGACATACAAGGTGACACACACAAGTGAAAATGGCAATTAAAGGTGAATTTCCCACACCTGTGGCTTTTTAAATTGCAATTAGTGTCTGTGTATAAACAGTCAATGAGTTTGTCAGCTCTCACGTGGATGCACTGAGCAGGCTAGATACTGAGCCATGAGGAGCAGAAAATAACTGTCAAAAGACCTGCGTAACAAGGTAGTGGAACGTTATAAAGATTGAAAAGTATATAAAACAATATTCAAAGCCTTGCAAATGCCAGTCAGTACTGTTCAATCTCCTATTAAAAAGTGGAAAATTCGGGGATCTCTTGACACCAAGCCAAGGTCAGGTAGACCAAGAAAGATTTCAGCCAAAACTGCCAGAATAATTGTTCGGGATACAAAGAAAAACCCACAGGTAACCTCAGGAGAAATACAGGCAGCTCTGGAGGTGTAGTTGTTTCAAGGAGCACAATACGACGATACAAAAATGAGCTGCATGGTCGAGTTGCCAGAAAGGAGACTTTACTGCGCCAATGCCACAAAGAAGCCCTATGTTTTGGGGGTGGCTCACTGATGTTTTGGGAGGGTCTACACTAAAGGCACAGGGAATCTTGTAAAAATTGATGGCAAGATGAATGCAGCATATTATCAGAAAATACTGGCAGACAATTTGCATTCTTCTGCACAAAAGCTGCGCATGGGACGCCCTTGGACTTTCCAGCACAACAATGACCCTAAGCACAAGGCCAAGTTGACCCTCCAGTGGTTACAGCAGAAAAAGATGAAGGTTCTGGAGTGGCCATCACAGTCTCCTGAACTTAATATCATCAAGCCACTCTGGGGAGATCTCAAACGTGCGGTTCATGCAAGATGACCAAAGACTTTGCATGACCTGGAGGCATTTTGCCAAGACGAATGGGCAGCTATACCACCTGCAAGAATTTGGGGGCTCATAGACAACTATTACAAAAGACTGCATGCTGTCACTTATGCTAAAGGGGGCAATACACAGTATTAAGAACTAAGGGTATGCAGACTTTTGAACAGGGGTCAGTTCATTTTTTTCTTTGTTGCCATGTTTTGTTTTATGATTGTGCCATTCTGTTATGACCTACAGCTGAATGTGAATCCAATAAGAAATAAAAGACATGTGTTTTGCCTGCTCACTCATGTTTTCTTTACAAACGGTACATATATTACCAATTCTCCAAGGGCATGCATACTTTTGAGCACAACTGTACATACGAGGAGCAAACAGTGGCACTGTTTCCCCTTACTGTGGATTCAATATTTTAAGATGCTCTTTAAGCATTCAGTATTAAAAACGATGCTGCTTTTGTGACAAATTATTTGTTTAAGTAATCACCAAAGTTTCAGAGAGCTTTTAAACAAACTGGTGAAAATCAGTTTTTAATAAAGTCTGTGCTGACCCGTTTTTATAGATAAGTATTGAGCAAGCTGAATTTCCCAGGTTGATCAACATTGACCTACTCTGGTGAATGAAATTTCTATTATTGAACTTCTGGAAGAAAGACATTTCTTCAATGTGATGAGTCATACGGCTACAGAAAACAGTGTTAATAACTTTCCCTAAATGAACTGCCGGGTCCAAATCACATCACACTCCAACAGTGCTCAAAATCTAAAACTTCAACAAGGACGGCTCTGAACTAGGGTATATTATGTCAGTTATTTTTCGAAGAATGAAAGTACGCAGGTAAGGTGTTATGTTCGTCTGCTGCTATAGGATGCTCCAACTACAATATAGGGTGGATCAAGGGACGATGGTCTAGAAACAATGACTGCCAGCCATTGTTGATGGGAACTACATCATATTGTCAAAAACTACAACCCGATTTCCAAAAAAGTTGGGACGCAGTGTAAAACGTAAATGAAAATAGAATGCAATGATGTGCAAATCATTTAATCCCTATATTGAATAAGACAAAAGCACCAAGGCAACATATCAAATGTTGAAACTGAAAAAAATTATTGTTTTTGAAAAAATACACGCCCATTTTGAATTTGATGCTATAGTGATGTTCACGTTTACCCTCCCCTGGCTCACCAAAAAGCTCTGAACGTTTAGTGAGACTGAAAATAATGTCTGATCCAGGTATATAGGGCCCTCCCAGTTGACAGATAAGAAAAGGTGCAGCATAGTGAGAAAAGGAAGGTATATGAATGCACTGGATCAATCATGATTAAGAAACTGTACACTTAAACAAAGTGGCTAAGTGATTTGTGCTTCATTGTAGTCATATCTTATAAGGCAGTATGCACCCTTCAGATAATTATTTTTTATTGATTTACTCTACTGAAAGGGGCAGCAGTGCAAGTGTCTTTGGAAGTGGCAGTTCCATTCAACAATAAACAAAGAAGGTATGTTCAGAATATTGCCGGTATGGCTTTCATAAGGAAAACAAGGTAAAAAATAAATGATGTTGGGGCCTCAACCAGTCTCTGCTTAGGGCCCCTAAATCACTAAAACCGCCACTGAGGACACATATAGCATACAAATTGTTCTCAAAAATGATTTCCTAATGTTAGCTAAGACTTTCATAAGATCAAGAACATAATGTTCTCATACGGTTTCATTGAAAGGCAAAATATTTCCTGTTGCTTGGAGAAATACATACAGTAATGAATACACACTTTGTTTGACCATTTTCATAAGACTAACAAAAAAAAATGAAAAACACACCTAATGTCATTACATTACTTACATAGTTTTGTAACAGACTTCCTTATCCTTTCGTCACGTTGTGGGTGTACAACGTACTGTTTGGAAGCACAAATATTTGCAGGCATAAGGAGGGCATTTAAAAGGATTTTGACATTCTGCCTGCCTCGATTCTACATCACACATGTTCCACGAGACAAAAGAGTATGGTTTAGTACGTACATGTAAATTAGGTTTTTCTTTGCTGCACCTGCAGTTTCGCTAGTATCCGCAAAATCACTGTGTTGTTCGGCATTTAAATATTTTAAATGGGGTAACCATAATTATGGCTGAGCCGTACCGGAGCGAAATTATAGCCGGATGGTTTTTCTCGTCTGGACAATGTGGCCGACAACCAATACTTTACAGCTTTTTATTTACTTTATCAGCCAATAGAGGCAATACCCAGCTAACATAATTCCTGGTTAGAATATCCATAATGCAAGAGAATAATGTGGATTACAAAGCAGAGGGCACCAAGCAGTGCACATTGGTAAAAAGGGCATACATTGTTATTTTGGTATTTCCCTCTCTGTCATGACCAACCTATGTGCCTGCAGAAACAGGAGGGTCTGAAATTCAATAGGTTGAATAATTAAATAAAAAGTTAAATAAGGAACTGTGTATAGTTGCTTTTTACCATATCTCGTGAGATTTCTAGCAGCGAAAACAAAATAAATTGTTCTCATTTCCAAGTGTAATAAGAATACAGTGACAATATTGCATTCATAAAGACTGCTTGTTGCACGTCAACAACATTTGCCAAATGTGCAATACTCAACTGCAAGAGGCTTACCTGTCGAAAGAAAAGGCTTCATTTGTCATGAACTACAAACCGAAACATAGATTGGTATCAGCCTGCGATCAGCTAATTCAGAAAAAAAAAAAAAAACATAAGCAACTGGCATCGGCCTTAAAAAAGCTGAATAGTACTTCCCTAATATAAGCATGTTGTTTGTGCAACAGCAAGCCAACAAATGCTATTGTAATACCAAACAGTAGGTAGAGGTAGGTACAGAGGATCTCCTTTATGCAAAGGACTTTTGTAACTTTGTGTTGTTTATTATATCTCATTACATCACTGCAAGAGTCCTCTAGATAGTCATCAGTTCGACTCACTTGGCATCACTTATTCTGGTTACCTCATTAGCAAGGATGTCTTTCACTTGTGCAGGCCTAGCTGATCTTAAGGGCTGCAAATGCAGTGCTTCATTTGGTATGAGAGATTAAAGGAGCAACACCTTAAGTTGCTCTCTCCAACATAATTTTCTGTATTTTACAATTCCCCAAAATGTTGTTTTCCCTTTTTAGTCTATTTGGTGTAATTTTGCTCCACTCTTAATTAGATTTACTAATCTATTGGGTCGGGTATTTATTTTGTCTAGCCTTTTCTGGGCCAAAGGTGTGCAGCACACTTCGATTGTCTTTTAGTTCCCAACTTTTATACTGCTTGATGACTTTCAGTGAACACCTACAAGGCTTTCAGAACTTATTTTTCCTCCCTTCATATAGTACAGTATTAGTCATCAGATTCCTTTCTGAGTTCACTTTTTGTTTAAGAAAAAAAAGTTGTTTTATAGATATGGGTTTTATAGACATGGGTAGACGCAGGGCCCTAAACCATACACCTGCCACCCCTACCTAGGCTAAAGAACAGACGGGCTAATAGATCTTAAAAACAACAAACCCAAACATTTAAAGCTAACCCGGTTGGTAAGTCCCAATTTCTGAGCAGCTGCCCCATTGGGTTCTTTCATCTTAGGACATTTCAAATTTTGAATAGGCTCAAAGTGCTACCTTTCATTTCAATAGAAGTGTTCTACTGGGAACTTTTTGTCTTTATGTGGGGGTCATCAAAGTGCTCACCTCGCCAGGATGAAACATCTTCTCATGAGGGCCGTGAAGCCTTTTGTTCCTCACCACTGCCATCTCGTGTGGTCCTTCCTGATGTAAAATGAAATCTGACTCCGTTCTAGTCAGAAACTTGACAAGCAACCATGTATTCTCTCCATGTGTATGTAAAATATTAGTACAGAATTCAGCTATTCTTTATTATCTTCAGTGTATTGTGTATAATTTTCCTACAGGATCCAAACACCCTTGATATCCCTTTGAAAGTCTGACTCCCGTTCAAACTGAAATAACTATTCCAAGTTGCAGGACTGTGATACCTCCTCTGGGTTTTGGCAGCCTGATCTACTTTGGCCTATAATGGGTTTCCTGGAGGCCTGTCTGATGGACGTGAACCCAGCCACCTGTGGTTCATCTTGATTCTCCAACTCCCATCAACACATCACTGTGTAGGTTGTGTGACTGGCCAAACCATAAACTGCAATACGGAGTTAAACATGAGCTTGCATGCTCAGAGGTGTCATAAGACATCATTATTTCAGATGGATTTGCCACCAGCAGGCTCAACATAGGGAATTTAAAAGAAAATTGGGACTGAAATTAAGTGGACCAGGATCAAATTCATATGAAGATGAACCACTGAAACAAAAATGACCCATCCTCAGGTATTGGATTTCACAATGTCCCAGGGAGACTTTTAGAAATAAAAAGCTGTACTCACGGTCAGCTGGGTACTCCGCGGCTGTGGTGGACACAGCTGGCTCTGCTGGCACTTCCTCTGGCTTGGTCGGCATGGCGGTAGATGCAGTGGTAATGGCACCTCCGTTCTGTTCCTGCCTTGCTTTCCGGACCAGGGCTGCCAGTGGATGGTCTGGGTCCATTACTTGCAGGGGCTAAAACACAGGATTTGGTTCAGACAACAGACAGGCCACACAGAGCACTAGAACAGTGAACAAGACCAGGAAATAATGGGAGACGTTACATTTTATTAACGATCATGCCCTTTTCAACAACAACAGATAATAATAAAAATTTGTGTCGAATAATCTTCTAAACTTAACAATAACATTTAAGCATTTCATTATGTTCAAACCACAATTTCTTCCAGATTAAAATAAATGAATAAAAAATGATGATTGATTTTCATAGCACAAATAAAGGAAATTTGGCCAGCAATTACAACTTTCTGTTTGACAGTGGGTTTGTGAAATAATTTTGATACTGAAATGGAGCAAAGGGGGAAAAAATGATTGTCAATCTCTGGGTTAGAGTAAATGTAAGGTTAGGGTAAGGGCTAAGGTTAGGGTAAGGGTTATGTCGGGGTTAGATAAACAGGTTAGTAGATGGTTAGATAAATATTATTGACAGTCTAGAGATTGCAGATGGATTACCAAATAAAGCAGTGCCAAAGATTAAATCAAGAAATGGGAGAAACACATTATGATGGCAGCTCATATTCAACCAACCAAACATCCAAAGAAATTAAAATAAAAAAGGAATACACTTTTAAGTAAGATATTTTTAAATCAGGCCCAATTATGAATAAAGATGTTTGTTTTATTTCATATCCTTCTAATCAAGGACTGATTAGACCTTACCTGGGACAGCAGGTGAGTACAACTAACTACCAGGTAGAATATTTAAACATAAAAAAATGTAAAATGCCGGTTGGCTTCAATGGGCAAACCCTCTATGGATGGGAGATAACTGCTACAGAATTGGCTTCAGACTGCGTGGTTGAATGGTCTATTCCTTCCTTCCTTCTGCAGCTAAGATTTGTCTAAATAGAACAGACCAAAGCAATATCGTGGGGATTCCACAAGTGTTTTTAACAATACTGCTCTCTCATATCCAATTATCCCAGCCCAGATGCAGCTCTCAGACTGCATACAATAAATGAAACCCACAGAGAAAATATATAGCATATGGTGGAGGTTATGTTCGGCTACAAAGACTACACACAATAACTTACCTTCATCAGCTCCTCAAGGCGAGTGCTCTTTTTAGGAGCAAACAAGCTAGGGTGGAGGTAGTTGCCATCCCCATCATCATCGTCAGAATCATCCGAGTCTATAGGAAGATATTGAAGTGTGAATAAAGATGTCTTAAGTCCTTAATTCTGTCAATGCAACCTGTTGTACGCGTATAGTGCTCCCTAAGATTTCCACGTTAACTATGTACGAGATGTAACAATGTATCCCATACATTATGTAGAACGCAATCTCTGTTGTATTCACTCACTTATTCCCCACAAGGTGTCACCATTAAAAAGGTCAAGGTTAGTGACAGGGATAGATAGTGATGAAAAGAAGACATGTGAGATGGAGAATATGAGAAACTGTTGCAGGCATTGAGAAACACTTTTCTGTCCCGCAGAAGCTGCACTCTGATTCATAGCAGGGACGTGTCCATTGGATATTGCTCTACTCTTCTTTAATGTGGTTGTCTCCTAAAGTAATGTTGAACAACAAACCATTTATGTTTTGTTGCCATTCACCACTTGTCTTGATGTAAGACTTGTACTGATATGCATCAATTTGCACAAATATATGATGCTGAGCACAAATATATGATGCTGGAACACAAGGTTGCTACATTGTTACTGTATGTCCAAAACAGACTCGAGACGCTATCGATGAGCTATCGATATCTGTGTAAACTGGCAGACAACGATAGCTCCAGGCGCTACCTTCCAAGGGAGAGTGTGCCACATTTTGGATAGAGACCCCCAGAGTGTGAAGTGTGAAGCCAAGTGTGTCAGAACTGTTTCCGTGCATTGTGCACGCATATTATTCCATTTTCCTGGTATTGACGGCCACATTCCTACTGGGTCATGTCTCCAACACGCCGGTGCAAATTCAAACACTATAGAAAGGATTATGCAAACTAAGATAAGTCTATATAACGTTTTATTCTCCCTCTCGTAATGTAAACAAGACCAAAGTTAATGCTGTTAGACAGACTGCACCACATTGTCACTATTGAACCATATTTTTATTGCCGCTTTTTGTTAAGATGCCCAAATAACTTCTAGCTGAATGATCATATGAGACAAGTTTAGAAAACACCTCACATTAAATTGGAGCCAAGTGTGGGCCAAATAAAACTTAGGGAAACATATCTGATGCCAAAGTAACTATAAAAAGGCGATGGAATGCATTCACTAATAATAATTAATGGAATCACCTAGACATTCTCTTTTTACAGAGTATGACATCACCTACAGGCCAGGATTGGATTAGATTCAACTTTATAGTCATTGAACAGTACAATGAAATGCAGAGCCATACTCTGAGAGTCATGCTACAGACTACCTTTCAGGCCTGCCCCTGCCTTACAATAACTTCACCACCGACACAGGCCTGAGGTGGTAGCCACTGTTTCTACTCTGTGGTGGCTACTTTCACTGATGCCTGCTCTGAGCGGTGTAAGTCATGCACCGACATTGCCAATGAGTGTCCTGCTATGGCCAACAGCCCACCTACAGACATTGTACCATACTTTCAAACCAGAAATGAGCTGACACCGCATGAGTCACTGAGAGGAAACCTCAGGCTACTTGTGCCAGTCTACAATCAAAGATGATAAATTTAGCTCAACAATAGTAAGAACAAAACAGAGACTCATAGACTTGTACTGGTAGCCAAAAATCTTCCCACTGGTCTAGTCTCCCATTGCTTTCTGTGTGCCATGTCCACTGAATCACAAGTCAACAAGAACTTTCCCTGACTCACCATTGATTCTAGTTGCTCTTCCCAACGTACCCTGACAGAAGGTTGCCATCGATCCTGGCGGTCCATTTGAGACTGGTCATCCAGACGGCAGGTTTGCCATTACTAACAGTCTACTACACAAAATGGCCAGAGGTTGCATTTATGGCGAATGCTATTGCTGTTAGAGTAATCAGCTTTCTCAGTACTGTTTTCAGCCAGAAGGGAAATACTACCAGCCTAGTGTCTGATAATGGCCCACAGCTGACCTCAACTGAACTGAATACCTCGAAAAGACAGATATCCAACACAGCCGTATATCGATTTACAATCCTTAAGGGAACAGAGCCCTGGAATACTTTAACAAGTGCTCAAGGAAAGCATTCTTACTACCGAAAGAAAAGAGGCTCAGTGGAAAAGACATGTCAGAGTTCCTCAAGATCTACAGGGCAACACCTCAAACACTGGGACTTCACAGTTTCAGCTCATGTATGGAAAAAAAGAGGACCAAACACGACAGAAAGGACCACAGTTATCGACTGAGTTATGGGAGAACATGGGAAGCTTCAAATATGTCACTGCTGCCGGAGAGCTGTTGGAGAGCTGCCGGAGAGCGGAAGAGGAAAATATGGCGCTGCCTGCAAATGCTAACAGCAATACAGGAGCTGGGAGCCAACGCGCAAGGAGAGTGTCTGTCTGGTTAAGTCTCTGTCAATTAATATAAAAAATTAATTGACAGTAATTATTACAGACACAGGTAATAATTACATGTTTATGAAATCATGTTTGCAATACTACCACAAAGTTACATTGGTCTAAAAAGAATATGCGTTTCATTTACTAGTACCCTTTGTTATTGTGGTACAGAAGTTCCTTTGAAATAAGGGATAGATGATGTTTTCACTTGTAGTGACAGGTATAGATAGTAAAGGGAAGTGATGCATGAGGGGAGAAAAGAGAAGAGATGTAAGATGGAGATTTCAGTGAAGAGACGTTAAACTTACCTCTCTGCTTTGACTTCTGTTACCAAGCTGACATGACACAACACCCTGCTACTCACCCTGCGACTCCTGCTTGCTGGTGGCGGGGAGGTAGCGGCCCTCCTTCATGGCCTTCAAGATGTGTTTATAGTAGGGGTTCAAGTAGTGTTCGAAGTTCAGGAAGTCAAACTGTGAGTTGCCAGACTGTTTGGCTTTCAAAACAATCTCAAACTGGGCCCCTTGCAGGCACACAAAGTTGGCCGTCCTCTCAATGATGGCATGGGTTTTAGTGGTTGCTGGCTGGAGAGAGAAAGGAAGTTGCTTGATACAAACGGTCCCAGACTTTCCTTATACAAAAGTTAAATGTACACTAACTAAGGCACAAGAGAAATAGGCTACAACCAAACATGTTTTTTGCGGCAGTTAATTCTTGGTGGGGCCGATTCAAAGTTTCCCTACTGCTATTTCTTAATGGCTTCTTCACTTAATCAATAAATACATGAAACTAAATACATGAAAAATATATAAAGACTAAATACATGAAAAATGTAAATCACTGGGATTTAAAGTGATACATAATTCATTTTTTACTGCAACATTGTAGTTTCAATGATGAATCATTCTTGTAATCTACCCTTAGCGTCTGCAAAAACCATGAAAATAACAAATGTAATCAAAATGAAGATCCTGAATAATAAATAATGTCCTTTGGAGACAGGATGCTTGAGTCTCAAATCTGTAGTAGCCTCGTTCTGCACACATACTGTTATTGCGTTAAGGGCCTCCAAGCACAGGGGAGAACAGAAACCTCTGCAGTGACAAATACCACTGACATTATGAATAGAAACCAGAAAACAGGCTGGTTAAACTCTCTAACATTTGTTGGCCTACAGCACAACCAACTGACAATCTTCACATTATGGTAGAAAACCAATGTTACAATCTGCGCAAGAAACACTCAACATATCTTCGCTGTTGAGTCTCGTGATAACGCCTTACTTCTTGTAATGGCTAATAAGCCAATAAAGTTTGAGATCACAAACTAAAAAACAGTATCTATTTAGAAAAAAATAATATTTTCTTAGCCAGAATCCGTGAGACATTAAGTTTTACGGCTCGCTCAACTAGGACGTATCTTCTGGCACACATACTGGATGAGAACCATATCCCAGCCAACGCCCGACCCCAATTCCACAGCAGTACATTAAGGCAGAAAAACAAATAGAAAACGATAATCTGGTATGCTTCCAAAGTGAATTTGTTTTAACACAAACCTGTTCATGTACTCTCCCACTTACAATAACGGTAGAAAACAGCCACTTTCTTGAATTAATAATTCAAATATTGAATGGTGCCAGATTTGACTTATTGGCCATTTCAAGACCCAATTAAAATCTCATTACAAGGACAAGATGTTTTTTAATAATCAGCTGTAAAGATTAACCGAGGCATGGTTGGGCATCATAGACTAATGCTCTGTCACATGTGTCTTCAATGAATAACTGTGTGTGTGTGTGTGTGTGTGTGTGTGTGTGTGTGTGTGTGTATACAGTACCCTTCATAATTATTTAAACAATTGTCTTGACAGGTGTTTCTGGTTAGTCAGGTGTGTTCTGTCACATCATTTGTACAGGCCCTGATATAGGCTGACAAACCAAAGCGGCACTGACTCCTGAAGCAGTAAGGGATACCAGCGTTGTAGTATATTGCCAGTACAACACAGCTAAGCGCTATGTTCAGGCACGCCGCGATACGTGCCTCAGATGTCTGCGTTAAAACAGCTATTAACCAAGCTAAATTGGCCTTATAAAACATCTCCTCGTGCCTTATTGCTTAATTACACAATGTGTCTATAAACCTCAGAACTCATCCTGCTGCAGCTATAAACAGTCACATCAATGAAAACATGTGAGCTAGTTCCAGTTGCACGCCCAAGCCATAACATTACCGTCACCTTTTCTCACAGATGAGGAGTTACACTTTGGATCAGTTAATTTCTCACTCCACATGGTCCCAAAGTAATGCTTAAACTTCCTTTCATCTGTACAGAGGACTTTGCTGCAAAACTCTACTAGCTCTTCAAGATACTTTTAGTAAACGTCATCCTGGTCATTCTATTCTAGGGTTACTAATAGTTGGCATCTTGTGGCATACACTTTCTGCTTGTGTACTCATTTGATTATGGTAGTCTTTGACACATCTATACTACCACCTGAAGACTGTTCCTGATCTGGTGGACAGTTGTTAGTGATTTTTTTCTTCAGTACTGTATAGCCATGTTTTGGTTATATCTATGATCAACTGATTCCCAGTCCTAATGGTCTGTTGTACAGATTGAAGCATGATGCATTGGGGGGGGGGCACTCACCAGCTCCACATCAGGGGGGATCGCCAGGCCTGGGGGTGCAACAAAGGGTTCCTCACTCTCCTGCGTCTCTGTTTCTTCTAAATGGGTGCAGCCCACAAGGTCATAGACAGAGAGAAGAGACTTTAGGATTCGCTCTACAGTCACCATGACACACAACAACCACTCAACGTCGCCTCCCTTTATACACTCTCATTTGGCCAATTCGCCTGAGGCACTCAAAGTTTCAGATTAACTTACTCTCAACATTCCGGGAGCCGACAATCCCTGTCACAATTATTTACAACATCCACCCCATCCCACTCAGTGTGAAGTAACAGGCCAACAGGTCAGCTGGAAAGGCGATTAAAATTGTATGTGTTGGTTCACTGCGCAAAGGCAGCTAAAAAACCCAGACTAGATTCGTACTGCAGCTTATTACTGTTAATGGACGTCAATGTTTGTGCTGACTTAATCAGGTGCTCCACCAGCCATCAGAGGTGTGGTCTGGCCTCCCAACACCACATCACAGCCAAACAACTGGCTCCTGCTGAGAACTCACTTAGTGACCAAGCGACTGCCTTCTCTTTTCGTCTGTATACCACACCCCCACGGCAGCACTAGGTCAGGTGACACAGTAAGGATGGCAGCACTCACATACTAGTACTAAACCATCAGAGGGAGGACGGGCCTTGGTAAGGAGCTTTCCGTCTATAAATTATTTAAAGACACAGGTACAGCTAATTCCCTTGTCGAACAGTGTCTGTGCTATGAAAGGGACACTGAGGCTTGCAGTTACAGTGGGCAGGCTGATAAATGGGTGCTACGGCTTTTTCAACAGAAGTCAAGCTACAGAACAGTGTGCCGATAGCAGTGTCCTAAACGACTGTCCAATTTAGAGGACAGAGAAGACAGCCTGCCCGGGCTCTGAGCAGAGCATCCTGACAACCACTCATCATTAACAGTCCATTCGGAACACCCCCCCAGTGTTAGGCTGGCAGTTGAGAAGTCAGACTGACCATCACAAGTTGACACTGGCTGTTCCTTCCAAAGCAAAGATACTTTAGAGCAAATGAGATAACAGACTCACTAGCTAAGTCCCTCCGGTTTTGAGTCGATGTCTAAAAATCATGCTGGTGTGGAGAAGGACAGGCTTTCATGAATAATACACTGTATACATAAAATGTCAAGGCCATCACTTTATTCATTGCAGGGAATTTTAAACCTGATTACCCACTATGTGTGGATACTTGGACAGGCTGGTGCAGGCTTTCTCTGGGGAATCAAAAAGACTACAGACTATAGTATTAATGTGGGTAGAGTATGGGACAAAACAGAGCTGCGCTTTGGACCTAATGGAGGGCAGGAGCCGAGCACTGGACCTTACAGGTCATTAACAGTCAGGGAAACTACTTCACATTCAGCTCTCAATTTGAAAAAGCTTAATTTTTTTTTACAGCTCCCGGGTTTCAAATAGTAGTTTATGTGACCCTGGGGAGCTTACCATGCTAAAGAATTAATCACAGGGTTTTCATTGAAGTTGATGTGCAAGCCTCTCCACCAGCAAATTCATGTGTCTGCTGTGAGTGTGTGGGTGAGTGTGTAAAAGTTCAGAGGATTTCTTGCTTTCTCTTCTCTCAGACCCTTAGGGCAGGTCAAAAGAAAGATGCTCAGTGGTTACAAGTGGTGAGGTACAGTAAATATGTATGGGCGTCTCAGTGACCTATGAAATGTTTAAATCCCCTGTAATGTGATTTGTAGTTTAAAATAAATGTATTGCGGGTGTGTATGTTCACCGGTCTCTCTGTTGGCATCTTCTTCCTCAGTTGGTTGAGAAGGGTCGTAATAGTCGGCGCTGTAACGGAAGCCGACTGCATTATAGGTGCCTTCATCAGCAAGAGCTTCACTCAGACGTTTGTACTCTTCCTCTGTGTTGGGACAACACACAAGAGTGAGGAGAATGGCACGGTTGATTGCAAAACAAAATACAACTACAAAATATGGTGGATTTTCCTGCAATTTAATCTAGCCATTGATGCTCTTTAAGCAGAAGTATTGTTAACATATATTTGCCATTTGTTTCTAAAAGTATGATTGAAAAATAATATTGATCAAGGTTGACATCATTTTTCGCTTTCACTTGTGGGTGCTAGATGCCAAAAACTGGTGCCATGTTTTACTGCGTGCTCTGTAATATGAGTACTATTTTGATTTGAATTACAACCCCGTTTCCAAAAAAGTTGGGATGCTGTGTAAAATCAAAAGAAAAACAGAATGCAATGGTGTGCAAATAATTTAAACCCAAAATTCAATAGAAAAGAGTACAAAGACAATATATCAAATGTTGAAACTGAGTAATGTTATTGTTTCTTGAAAAATATATGCCCACTTTAAAATTGATGCCAGAAACACATTTCAAAAAAATTGGGACAGGGGCAACAAGACAGGAAAAGCTGTGTAATAATACAACAAAAGCTGGTGGAACATCTCACAACTAATTAGGTCAATTGGCAACAGGTCAGGAACATGATTGGGTATAAAAAGAGCATCCCAGAGAGGATGAGTCTTTCAGAAGTAAAGATGGGAAGGGACCACGCAGGCAAATAGTGCAACAATTTAAGAATAACATTTCTCAATGTAAAATTGCAGAGTTTGGGGATCTCATCTTCTACAGTACCTAATATTATTTAAATATTATTGGATGGTTGTGATCTTCAGGCCCTCAGGCGGCACTGCATTAAAAACAGACATGATTCTGTACTGGACATGGACTCTGTACTGACATGGGGTCAGGAACACAGTTTGGTGCGGCATCCACATACACACATAACTCCACGTATAACTCTAATATGCAAAGAAGAAACCATACTGTATATGCTGCTCAAAAAAATTGAGAGAACACGGAATCATCACAGTATAACAGTAAGTCAATTAAACTTCAGGGATATCAATCTGTCCAGTTAGGAAGCATAAGCGATTGTGAATCAATGTCACCTGTTTTGGTGCAAATGAAAGTGATAACAGGTGCACTGGAGAGGCAACTGCAAGACAACCCCAAAAAAGGAAATGGTTTTGCAGGTGGTGGCCACAGACAATTGCTCTCTTCTTATCGTTCCTGTCTGATTCTTCTCTAGTTTTGAGTATTGCTAGTGTTCTTGTCACTACTGGTAGCATGAGGCGGTACCTGCACAGGTTGCACAGGTAGTCCAGCTCCTCCAAGATGGCACATCCATACGTGCCGTTGCAAGAAGGTTTGCTGTGTCTCCCAGTACAGTCTCAAGAGCATGGAAGAGTTCCCAGAAGACGGGCCGTTACATGAGGAGAGCTAGACAGGGCCATAGAAGGGCATCAACCCAGCAGCAGGACCGGTATCTGCTTCTCTGTGCGAGGAGGAACAGGAGAAGCACTGCCAGAGCCCTACAAAATGACCTCCAGCGGGCTACTGGCGTTTATGTTTCTGACCAACCTATCAAAAACAGACTCCATGAGGGTGGCATGAGGGCCCATCCACTAGTGGGACCTGTGCTCACAGCCCAGCACCGTGCAGTTCGATTGGCATCGCCAGAGAACACCAGAATTGGCAGGTTCGCTATTGGCGCCCCGTTCTCTTCACAGATGAGAGCAGGTTCACACTGAGCACATGTGACAGACGTGAAAGAGTCTGGAGACGTCATGGTGAATGTTATGCTACCTGCAACGTCATCCAGCATGACCGGTTTGGCAGTGGGTCAGTGATGGTCTGGGGAGGCATATCCTTGGAGGGTCGCACAGATCTCCATGTGCTAGCCAACGGTACCCTGACTGCTGTTAGGTACCGGGATGAAATCCTCAGACCCATCGTCAGAACATACGCTGATGCAGTGGGCCTTGGGTTCCTCCTGGTGCAGGACAATGCCCGGCCTCATGTGGCCAGAGTGTGTAGGCAGTTCCTGGTGACAAAGGCATTGATGCCAGTGATTGGCCCTCACGTTCCCCAGGCCTGAATCCAATTGAGAACCTCTGGGACATTATGTATGGGTGCATCTGATGCCGGAAAGTAGCAACACAGACTGTCCAGGAGCTCACTGATGCCCTGATCCCGGTCTGGGAGGAGATCCACCAGGACACCATCCACCATCTCATCAGGAGCATGCCCAGGTGTTGTTGGGAGTGCATACAGGCAAGTGGGGGCCATACACAATACTGAGTCACATTACAAGTTGCCGTGATGAAATTCAAGCAAGTTGGAACAACCTGTGATTCCATTTGTTTACTTTGATTTTCGGGGTGAAATTGAATCCAGCCCTCAATCGGTTGGTGATTTTGTTTTCCATTGACCGTTGTTACTTCATTTTGTTCTCAAAGAATTACACAATGTACAATAAATATTTTGATATTTCATATATTTCCTTCATCGAGACCCGATGTTTGATTTAGGTGTTCCTTACATTTTTTTGAGCAGTTGTATAAACAAGATCCAGACACTCCACCGCCTTCTCTGGGCCTGAGCTCATTTAAGATGGACTGAGGTGAAGTGGAAAACTGTCCAATGGTCTGACGAATCAAAATTTTAAATTATTTTCGGGAATCATGGATGCCGCGTCCTCTGAACTAAAGAGAGTGACCCATCAGGCCTCTTATCAGCGCACAGTTCAAAAGCCAGATTTGTGATGGTATGGGGGTGCATTAGTGCACATGGCATGGGTGACTTGCACATCTGTGAAGGCACCATTAATGCTGGACAATATATACAGGTTTTGGAGCAACTGCATCTGCATGTATTACAACAGCATGGCTCCGTAGTAAAAGGGTCCGGGTGCTGCCTGCAGTCCAGACCTGTCACCCATTGAAAACATTTGGCGCATTATGAAACGAAAAATGTGCCAAAGGAGACCCCAAATTGCTGAGCCACTGAAATCCTATATAAAGCAAGAATGGGAAAACATTTCACTTTCAAAACTACAGCAATTGGTCTCCTCAGTTCCCAAACACTTACAGGGTATTGTTAAAAGAGGAGGCGATGCAAAACACTGGTAAACATGCCCCTGTCCCAACTTTTTTTAAAACGTCTTGCTGGCATCAAATTCAATTCAATAACATTTCTCAGTATTAACATTTCATATGTTGCCTTTGTACTATTTTCAATTAAATATAGGGAAAAATTATTTGCACATCATTGTACTTCCTTTTTTGGAAACAGGGTTGTACATTAGTTTTACATGCATTTACATATAATATTCATGCTCTACAATCACTCTGCCCCCTTGATGGGTCATCAAAAGGAATGGACACTTACTAATCTGATGAAACTGCAATTGATAATATTGCTGTCATCGTGCTTCCAAACATTGAATAGGAACAAGAATATCTGTAATATCAATTATACTACAATGAACTATAGTAACTGATGGCATCTGATTTTCCCACTGTAAAATAATTTCCCAAATATATAATTTTAAAAGGCTATGTGATCATTAGAAAACCCTTCGGCAATTGTCAGCACAGCTGAAAATCATTATGCTGATTACAGTAAAACTGGCCTTCTTTAGACTAATTTTGAAGCATCTGCAATTGTGGGTTTTACTTAGAGGCTCAAAATGGCCAGAAACAAAGAACGTTCCTCTGAAACTTTTCAGTCTATTCTTGTTCTGAGAAATGAAGACTATTCCATGTGAGAAATTCCCATTTAAAATGATAAACCTGGATTTGAAAACAATGTGCCATTGTACGCCTATGTAGATATTCATTCATAGTCATTTACAACATTAACAATGTCTACACTGTACTCAATTAGATTTCCCAAACTTTTGAATGGTAGTGTAAGTGAAAACCGAGTAGAGAACATCACTTCAAAAAAATTTATGAATAAGAAATATCCTAAATGAATGAAAACAAATGAGCTATACATTAAAGTGACATTAAAAAATATAACACTTCCGCCATTAAAAGGTTGTCTGTGTCTACTCATTTCAAGGCAACAATATTGTTGAATTACCTTCATTTTTTAAGACAGATAAGACAAATCATATACCGATTCCGAGTACTGAACTATGCCTATCTGCTGATACCAAGTAGCGATCCAATATTGCCAATTAACAATTTTATTTTGTAGACATCTGCTATGATTGCCATAATTCTTGCATATGGCTGAATTTATTCAACTTTTTTTTACATGAAGTTTTATGAACAACTTTCTCAGCATAAGATTTAAAGTGGAACTTACACATACAGCACTGGAGAATGGGAAAGTGGATACAAATTGGTTGAATGAGTCACTGAAGTGAAAGGCATGTGACAAATGTTGTCGTCTCAACTAAATCCAAGTGACATATTAAATGTAGGCTCTACTGGAGACAGCCTATCTCACTAATCAATTGAAAAAGGAACTAAAAGGAAAGCCTGTACAGCACCAAACAGGCTTGCTATTTAGCTATGAGTTTGAATGGATTTCGAGATTATGAATCGCACAGTTAGAAGTGGTGTTCTGTCACCCCTTGAAACACTTGCTTTGCAAAGTATGGAACTTCCAGTTTTACTAGTGGCTGTTTCGAGTGGAAACTAGACTGTAGACATTATTGTGGCTGTTGATGAGTTCACTAAGCATAGCCTTCATGTTTCCAGTCCACCCATTCTCAGCTTGCATATTTACGGCACATTGTTAGGACAATCAGTTTCGTGGCATTGACTCATTACATAGATGCACTATCGCCAATACCCGATCCCGTCTTTTTAGCCAGTATCAAACAAATTAGACTAAATTTTTAGCCCCCTATGTCCATGTTTAGACTGAATGGAGTCTAGTGCATTTCATACAGGATATGCAATGTAGTTATGCTACTGTTGTATTAATAGTTTGTATGGAGAAAATTTTGAAAGCTAGTGATTTGAATGCAACACATGTTAGTATCGCTACTTTAATAATATTTTGCTTAATCGTATAGCCCTATTTCCTTCAATAATATTACTTTTTCCTAACTGTACAGAGTACAGCACTGTACTACACTGTAATCAAAACAACCCCCCAGTTTCTGAACACATTATGTTGCTGATGGAGGCGTGGTAGAGAATGCATCAAGGAAATGACCGTTTGAACCTGATTCCACCTGGTGAAACTAAGGGAATTGATTCCATTACTCGGCACCTTATGTAGTATTGAAACTGTTGTGAAGTGTTTATTTAATTTACTTTTTCTAGGTAGAACTTCCTATCACTTGAAACAGATGGCAAAGGCAGAGCCTGAATCGAGTGATGTCCCCAACGACTGAAATATGTGTAATTGAAATGCATGGGCACTTCCTAAAATAATTTATTCACCACTGTCTTCCACAGCTTATCCAGATGAGAGGAGGCATTGCCCAGCAGTTGACGCCATAGGCAGAATATGATCCCCCAGCTGTGACTCTGATTTGCCTACCTTGTCTGGCTTCTTCCTCCAGCAGGTCTGTGTGCATGGCCAGGTACCTCTCCTCATCACAAAGAGCCTCAATTCTGGCCTCCTCCTCGGATAGCTGGTAGTCTCTGTTCCACGAGCCTGCGTCGTACTCTGAGAGATCATGCAAGTGACCACGCCCATCGTACCTGTAGGATGAAGATAAGGGGTTAGAGGAACACAGGAAGCCAACTGAGAGGGAGGAAGACCTACTTACCAACAAACGTGGGAACCTAAAAATAAGAGTTTTTTAACAACAACACGTGCTACCTCAGTCACAAGTCTTTCATGAGGGAGTGTTTAGTTCTGGCACTAAGAATTCTAGTCGCAATTCAGACAGCCTAACCTGAACAACTCCCAGCATAGACCTAGCTAGTGCAGTTTCCTGGCAAGCTTACACAGTGTCTTATTTCTCACGCAACAATTCCTACGGAGCAACAGACCTGCATGAACACGAAAACAAAAGAAACAACTCTCCTCTTACCTTACAGGGTTCAACTTTCCCCATATAACACTCATCATTCCTTCTATATCTGTAAAGAAAAGGGACATCCACACAAACCCGAGCACATAAATACCTATCCGTAAGAACCCAAACGGACGATATTTTCCTGCGTTCGCTCCTCTCTTCCACCTCTCCAGAGTTTCTTCATCGAAAGAGAGAAGTGGGCGCTGGGGTTGGCATTGGGGGGCCAGGCAGGACCCCTTAGCCTTAGGTTAGGCTACTTGCTGGGAAAATAAGGGCTGATTATGTGATAGAGAGACACACACATACACTGGAAACCAGAGACAGGCCCATGCAGATTAAGGCGGTTCAAAAAGACCATGGAAAACCCATATATATATATATATTGTGTACAATTGACCTCAAAAGGTAAACTCAGCTACTTAGCATAAATCATCAGCACAAGACTGAGTAATTATTGTGAACCACCTTAATGTACGTATTTGATGTACAGTAGCAGTCTGGGTTGAATTTGCTGAGGTATTATCAATACACTGTAGCTTAATCAATAAATGGCAAAATAGATTCTGAGGCGACTTGCTGATTTAACTTCCTCCTAGATTTACATCCAAAAAGTCCTCTTAGGTTTATCTCCAAAAAGTCAATGTATAAAACAAAACTGAATATTCTTATGTTATAGCTACCAGAGCAAATCCAAACATGCCAAGACACATAGGCCTCAATTAAAAGACCAATAATTTGTATAATACTATGTTGAATACAACCTAGTTTGTAGGCGTTTTATAGTCCAAAGCACTATAACAACATGGCTGTATCTGTCAGAGACAGTTTGGGTGGGTACCCCTACTTCTAGATGGAGATTTAGCTTTTAGGTAAGAAAACAAGTGATAAAGAACATGAAAATGGTTTTAAAAACACACAGATGTTTTAATTTATTGGGCATGATTCAAATAATCTACCAGAACTGCCTACTAATACAGTGAACGACACATGCTGCAAAAACATGTAAAAGGGGTCATGGCTAGAATGGTGTCTAAATCATTTTAAATGCTACATGCTATACAACTTAGACTGAGATTCAGTAGATACTGTAGGCCTGTAAACGACGTGTATCTCCGTATAGAAGCTGGGCTTATAGTGGGGTTTGACAACTGCGATCTCATGACTGTACAGCCTGGTTACTGTTTAAATTGGAGGAATGGTGGAGGACACAGCAGCATCTTAACATGATACTGTAAACTCCGTTACCTTTGCTTTGGTAATAACTAGTGCATCTTAGGTTGATAAATACCAAAGGACATTAGCAAGCTACTGTAGATAAATGGTTCGCCAACACTTTTATTTTTGTCACAGTTATATTTAAAGGCTAACTACGACTTCTGCAAAGCAAGAATCCGATTTGTCCCTTCGGAAGACAGATCTGAGATTAAGAGAGTTGGGTTAGGGTAACAATTCCTCTAGGTTTGTTCAACCGACCTATCAATCAGGATGTTCTTGTCCCCCATCCATGGGATGAGCTGTTTGCCCTGTTCGTGGAAGTGAGCCCTCTCGTCGTCCCGGAACAGCTTGCAGGCATAGCCGAACACCAGAAGCTCTGCGTATTTATTGCTGTCGCTCTCATCCTTCTTCACCGGTTTATTGTTGTGGTCCCTCTTGCCCCCGCCGCGCCGATACATTCCAAACTGGCACGTGAAAGCACGTGAAAGGAAGCTAGAGCACTAGATACGTTATTACTACAGTTTAATTATAGTTGTACTACAAAGTATATATCTGTTGTTTAGCATGTGAGACTGGAAATGTCTCAATAAACATTAGTAGCTAGTTACTAGAAAACAATTTTCTGAACTGTACAGCCATTTTGGAAAAGTAAGTGAATGTCGTTTATGATTTATATGTGTATATTCGTCAATTCGTTTTCAAGAGAGATAAACACCAAATCAAAATAAAACGCTTAATTGCCATGTATTATTATAACAAATAACTGTATTCATTATGTTTTTACATTGACAGTATACAAAACATAGCCTGTAATTTTATTGGTAAATGTCCTCTCCTTCTGCCTGTTGAATGTGCTACAGGATGATTGAAAAATAACTTTCGTCAGAGGCACGATGACGTCACCAATTCGTTTAGCATGTGCAGCCTCGAGCAGCCGGTTGTCAAGCCCTGGTTGTCAATAGTAAAGTCGGAACACGCGAATTGTTTCATCACAGCACGTGATTAACCGCCAAACTTTAGTATATCTGCAGTTTGAGATTTTCCGACAAAAAGGGGCATTAGAATCTTGCGCGTACTGAGGGGCATTATTGCCAGTTTAGGGGTTTTTTGCAAAAATGGCACATTTTAATGATAGTGTGTGTAACAAAATTGGCTTGGGTTGATTTATAGCGATATTTACAAATGGTATATATATTGCAATATTACAAATTGCAAAAATAGCATTTTAGCTGTGAATGTGCACTGCCAATCAAATCTGGCATTACCCTGGCACAGGGACGTCAAAATCATGGATGGGGGGCTATGCCTCGTTTTGGGGGATCTGGGCATACTCCCTAAAACATCTTTTCATCATGTATTTTTAGAATAACAATGGGTGTAACTGTATTCATTATGTTTTTACATCGACAGTATTTTTGTCAGTTTTGCACACAAAAATGACAAAAAGCGCTTTTTTGTTATTTTTGCACACAAACGTTGGAACATTTACGCTGTAGGTGTGATCGAGGCATTAGCTAATAGGCTACTGTTATATCGTAACACACACTATTGATTGATATGGGTAGGTAACAGAAGGTGTATTTTTCCAAAAACATTAACATTTCTCAGTTTGGTATGTTGTCTTTTTACTATTTTCAATTAAATATAGGGATACATGATTTGCATGTCATTGCATTCTGTTTTTATTTGCATTTTACGCAGCGTCCCAACCTTCTTGGAAACGGGTTACTACTTAGTTTGGCCGGACAATCAGCTATTTTCTTAGAGGTTCCAAACTTCTCACATTTCACTTAGAAGGAGCCCAGTGTGCTCCTGGGAACTTTCAGTGCTGTAACAATTTCATTATAATCTTCCCAAGATCTATGCATATCTTGGAGGTCTGCAGACAGTCCCTTCCACTTCATGGCTTAGTTGTTCTGCTCATACATGCGCTGTGAAGTGTGGGATCTTACATAGACAGGTGTACAATTCTAAATAAAGTCTAATCAATTGAACGTGCCACAGGTGAACTCCAGTGAAGTTCTTAAGATATCTCAAGGATGATTAAAGGACACAGGATGCATCCAAGCTTAATTTGGAGTGTCATGGAAAAGGGACTAAATAACTATGCACATGTGATATTCTAGTTTTTCTTTTTCAGTAACTTGGCACAAATTAAAAAAAAAAAAATCTGCCTCGTCTGCCTTTCTGAGGTATTGTGTGTAGAATAATCAATTATAAATTAAGTCTATAGCACACCAAAATGAGAAGAGAGTTATGTTGTCTGAATACAATGCATTGTACATGAATTCTATATTTCAAGAGTCTGACAGACAGTAAAAATATGGATGTTGCTAACACAGACACACAGGACACTATGGGTAACAGAATGTGATATTATTATGCCCATCTTGACTGCAAGACAGTCAATATATTGTCAAGTTCCTACAATTCTACACATTTTGCCATCAGGTATAGACAATTTTACAGCAAATTGCCTGCAATTCTACACATTTTACTATGAATTATGCTATGCTAATAGGAAATTTGAATGCGGCTGACTAAGAAAGTCAGCGGATCTTCCTAGACATTCCAACTTAGGGCCATATGCCCTGAGTATATTCTTGGTAGATGAACATACTTGGTAGATGAGTATTCCTGGCAAGACTAACTAACAATTGTCAGCTAGTTGAGTGAATGACATACAGTAATAAGAAAAAATGCTGATTCACAACAGCATTTCAAAATTAAACCAGTTATATTGTGCAATCTGCATTCTGCTTTTCTTGGTTGATTTAATGTGCTCCACTGGATGCTGTATTTAGGGGATGTCGATCTATTCATGGTATAACAATTCAATAACAAAAAAATGGAGGGGAAAGGAAGCAGCTTTTACATACATCAGATTTAAAGTGCAGTGTGTCTGAAAGTTTTCAGTTAAAGATGACAACGCCAGCAAACCCTTCATACATACTCATGAACAGATTTGCATATTGCATTTGCATATTTTTGGGAAACTAGTGCTGTAGCTGTTCCCAAAGACTTTCTGTCTAGACTCTCGCCATTGTTCCAAAGTCTATGAAGATGGCGCTTAAGGGTGCATGCCATTCAACGCACTGTTTAAAAAGTATCCTGAGTGTAGCAATATGGTCTGTACAGGAGTAATCCTTGCTAAAGCCTGCTTGTTCTTTTTAAAGTCTGTTGTTCAGTAAGTCCAGCATCCTGTCCAAGATGATCCCACAGAGGACTTTGCTGGGGATTGAGAGCAGAATGATTCCTCTCCAGTTATTGCACACACTGAGGATGCCTTTCTTGGAGATTATTACACCTGTCTTCCATTCCACTTTTTTTTACCATTCTTTTTGGAATCTTTGAGTCTGGCCTCTGAGTGCGCACATCTTTTAGAGAGAGGCCTGCCTTTAAAAATAATTGAGACTATACTCTACAAAGGCAATAATTTGTTTTTTGGGACCTGATTCATGTTCTGTACACACTGCGCAGCTCTCTGATTGTTTGGAGTGAGTGGATCTTAAAGGGGAATAAATCGCCTGAAGTGCATGAATCGCCTGAAGTAATTGTTGGACTGTTTCTCTAAGAATGTTGCTCTCTCACTCGAGGACACCTGGGTCAAGCTAGCACGAGAACAGTGTCAGAGGGTTATACTGATCTCCTTCCACTAAACTTTCTGAAATAACAACACCATATTTATTTGAACCCAAATGTGCAGAGTACATGAAAAAACATGAAACTTCACATGACTTGGTGCAGGTAAGTTGTTGTCACAGCATCATTAAACTGGCAAATTCATGCTGTTTCCTCCGTGAGGAAAGTTATTAGAAAATACTTTAAAGATAATCAATGGAAGATGGAATTAAAAATGACAAAGCTAAATGTTAAAATGAGAAGGACAGGCTACAGCCCCAATTAGGTAAGCTTGTTTTGATAATGAGTTGGAAGGGTAGAAAATGCACAGTTAACTTAGCTTTATGTTTTGCATTCTCAATTAGCTAGTTTAAGGCTTCTCTTGGTTTGATGCTGTGACAACTATGTAATCAGAAGACACAATAAATAACAAGGCATGGTCTCTCCCCAGTTTCCCTCACTAACCCACGCAGACCATACACACACGCTTTCACACTTCTGCTATTGTCTGTATTAAATCAGCTTTGCAGCTCAGGTAATTATATTAGGGTAGTTACTAAAACATTTGTTTTCTCTTTTTTATATTACAGCACTGTTGTGATAAGTAGTTATTTTCATGATCTTTAGGACGTTACTTGGTGACATCTATACTATTATTTTAATTTGGTGAAGAAAAATCAAATAAACAGTTTTTTGGTTAGGTGTTTAGGTACTAATGCTCCAGTTCTACTTCATCAGAATCACAACAACATCCCCAAAGAAATCAGGCTGCTTCTGGGGCCAGCAGTCTACAAATTCTGCATTGCCCTAGGACAGAGGTTTTTGACGGGTTGCATACTTTGAAAAACCACCGGAAATAATAAACATCCAGGCACTTTTGGCATTCTATTTCCAATGTACTATGCTTTGGGACATACTAATCTTGATCTGGCATGCTATGTAGTATGGATTGTATGACATTTAAGACTGGGCCTTGGTATAAACTGGAATAGTCGATGTGTCATAATCCCTTTAAAGCGTAGCAGCCAAATGTAATACTGGTTCTTTTAACATTTCAGCATTCATTTATTCCAAGTCATTTTAGAATCACATGAAATAAGGTCTGTGTTTCATTTTGGCTTACTCCAGCTAGGCGTTTGACAACCAGGCAAATCTTGTCAAGACAAGGTGACGTTTGTCAAAATGTTTGCTTCAATTAATGCTACATAAAATACCTTTGCTTATAATTAGCCAATATTGATAAAGTCAACTTGTCCTTTAGATATTTACGCAATTATAAAAATGGTGAAGTGGTGTAAGCTTTCACGAAACACAGATCTTATTTGAAGTGAATAAAAAAAAATCTCTATGAAAGAAATGAATGGTGAAAGAACCGAAAATGGCACTTTCCCAGTTGTGCCGCTAGGTTTTATGGGGATTCTGACTCATACTATTTCAGTAAATGGCTGGACGCTATCTTGGTTAGGCTGCTTTGAGTGTTCCACTTCTCTTGATTAGTAAAGTAGCGTATTTAATAGTATATGATTTATCCCGTAGCTGTCAAACTGTGTGACTGACTGTAAATGAACTTTGGTTTTAAAAAAATAATCGTGGTTCCTTGAGCAAGGGAACAAAGTACAACACTTCAAGGCCTCCATGCCGTTTTTACCACAGTGAAGAGTGGATTAGAATCAATGTGTTTTGGCAGGGGTATTCAAATCTTACAATATGAGGTCCGGAGCCTGCTGGTTTTCTGTACTACCTTAACATTAATTGCACCCAGCTGGTGTCCCAGGTCTAAATCTGTCCTTATTAGAGGGTTGAAATGAAAAAAAGAGTGGAATTGACTTCCCCTAGGTGTCCTACCTTGTTCTTTTTCTCAGGCAAGAAGGTTAATGCATATTCAGAACCCAACAATATCTTACTACTGCACCACATTTTCAGTGATGAGATGCTAAGTTAGCCATACCTTATATGCATGACCTATCCCATATTTCAATTGTGACAATTCCACTATAACATTCTGTCCTTAATGTACTGTACATAATTTCAAATGTATGCATTAGAAAATTTAAGTCTCATGCCTTAAAATAACATTATTTGTATTGTGAGTCAGTTTTACGCTCGATTGCCCCCCATATAAAAACTCTCCCTTTGCAGTAATGAATGACCTCTTTAACATGGAAAGATTTTGGCAGGAGATACTCATCTCATTTCATCTCTTGATCTTTGTCTTTATTCCTCAGGCACTGTATGCAGTGTGGCAGGCTTTATTAACAAACAATCATTTACTATCATTTGTTTATATACAGAAAACCTAACGTAGGAAGGCACATTAGAAGGGATACTCACACACATCGTCTTGTCAAGGGTAGGATCTCTACTGCACCATTTCACCATTCCAGTAAATGTTGAGGCATTAAAGGTGCCCAGTGAAAATCTTACTATCAAACGTTATTGTTTTGGTTCCTAGGCTGTTCCAGTGGTCTAAGCAGCTGCCTCTGGTGCACGTACTGCTGCAGCCTGTTTGAATCTGACCTAGAGCTTTTTCAGTAAAAACTCCTCTATATTTTGCAGTATCCTGTCGAATATAGCTTAAAATGTCTGGTGTAATATATCTTACAAAGAAGGTAGTTGCCAGGCCTGGTCTTTCCCTGGCGACTCATAGTATTGGCTTGGGCAACTGTGAGTTCAGTCAAGGCAGAAGACCAGAGATTGTGTTTCTTCCGGTTCCTTCTGGCATTTACTTGGAGAAACTCTATCAATGATACATGCACACAGTACATGCACACAATCTGTTGTTGGGCACACCCATACTTTTCCTACTTGTAAACCTGACATTCAACATAATAAAACTATTTTGGAAGGAAAACAATTTCAATAATTATATAAATAATTATAGGTCACATTGTATAGAAATCTGGGGAGTTACTTTAATATTTAAAAGCAGAAATTGCATTGTGTCATCGGCACCCTCTTTCCATTTCCCTGAAAACAGGAAGGGACAGTTGTTGGGAACCTACTGTAGTAGAGGGAGATGCATATTATATAACCATATACACTCAGTGGTCAGTCTATCATGTAAAAATTGTGAAAATTAATTGACAGTGTGTCATCTGGCTTGCTATATACTGTTTAGCAGGCAGACAGGATTTAAGCATTCCCCTACTGTTCAAATGAATGTTAGAATGGGCAAGACAAGTGACATAAAACATCTTTAAGAGTGGTATGACCACCAGTGCCACAAGCACCGTTTACAGTGTCAAAGAATGGGTTCTGGCTGAAATATGAACCACATGGAAAATTATCTTTTTCATCAGAATAAAGACTTCCTCATTTGTCAAAAACCTGCCTTTTGAGAACATGCTAACAATAACCCCAACATTTATCTAAGTTGTCACCCTAGTAAAGCCATCATAGTAAAGTACCACCTTTATAGATAATATTTCATAAATATCTGGAAATACTGGTCAGTCATTTTAAAATTAGGCAAAATAACATGCTTTTTGACTAAATTACACATGCCAAAATGGGTGATTGACCAAACTGTCATGGAAAATGTCAGTCTCAGCTGGGAGTAATCATGGAGGAAACAAAGAGTGACACTTAATATATCTGCTGCTGCGACTTCGTGAAAGGAGTGTTTAATAGTTAGTTATATCTTTCAAATGGAAAATGGAAATGTGAATAATTTCTGAAAGGGATGTGCCATATGCATAGTCTAAATATCTATTTATTGCAGGTATGCTTCAGATGCTACCACATGAAACTTGTTTTGATATGTCCATGCAGCTTGGTTCTGCTATAATGCATTTTCATTGATATCTGCCAGAATGAAACATTTTGTTTACACCTTTTTGAATTTTTGCATAACTTGCTGTCATCCCACTCATTTTATAGGTCCATGTGTTACAATCGGAAAGGTCAAAACAGACAGACTGCTGAGGATGCCATAGGAACT